>JBBPQQ010000282.1:0-14803 GCA_038092595.1 Boletus subdepauperatus
TCGCTCTCGCTGACGGCAAACAGCTTGTTCGTGTCATCATTCCAAAAGCATTGACGGTCCAGATGTTCGAGTTACTCGTTTCTCGCCTTGGGGGGCTCACTAACAGGCCGATATACCACCTGCCCTTCTCTCGCACCACCAATTACAACTGCCTACACGCTAAGCATGACGACCTACACAAGCTCATACCTCAGTGTATGGCTGAGCGTGGAATTTTACTTGTCCAGCCCGAGCATGTTCTATCACTGAAGCTGATGAGCGTGGAGGAGGGGTCATGTAAGGCCCAACTTATGACCAACCCTTTAACGAAGCCTCAGAAAACGATTTACGGGCACATCGAGACGGCCCTGTCCCTCAGATTGGTGCGCATGGATAGTAATATATTCGTGGTCGTCGATTGAGCTGACTATTGAACTCAAGATACAGGAAGACAGTCATGTGGGCAATATGTTTCGATTGCTGAGGCAATCGCTAAACCACTCGAGTAAAAAGGGCACAGCTCAGGCTGACCACCTTGACGAGGACAGTAGTGATCCTGACGATGCTCCCAAGTCGCGCAGTCCATCCCAGTGGGTGATCCTTCATAAGTGGATTGATTCGCATACTCGAGATATCCTGGACGAGAGCGACGAAATTGAGCCCATGTAGTCACATTTTCCGATACAGACGGCCAGCCCGGCCTGACAATTTCACCATGCACACGGCCACCCCGCAGTGGGCCCGGAAACGTACAATACAATATTCTAATATAAGCGGGTGGGCCTGCCTAAGCTGTGAGTGATACATGTCGGATTCAATTGGCGGGCCCGGATACACACCATGTGAGAACAGAGAAACAGACGGGCTGGCCCGCATAGATATATGTGACAGAATTGGTAACTGTGTACAGGTGGGCCCGCTGAGATCATGTGGGGGCAGTGTCCTAGATTTGAACGGGCCCGCAAAGGCACAGAGCACAACAGTGATATGAGCGGGCAGGCCTGCCTGTGTTGTAAGAGTGCACGGAAGATTGAACGGGCGGGCCCGCAAATATGCCATAGGGTAGCATGTTAGACTCCCACGGGCCTGCAAAGGAATAGAAGAGAAAAGTGATAGAAACGGGCGGGCCTGCGGACATTCCATACAAGCAGAGAGCAATGGACCAGCGGGCCCACCTACAGTGGGCGAGGCCACAGGGGATTCAACGGGCAGGCCCGCACATATTCCATAGGGTAGCATCGGAGACTCGCACGGGCCCGCAGAGGCATACAGTACCACAGTGATATCGGCGGGCAGGCCCGCGTGCGGTGTGACAAGGGATGGGAGATCAGTATGCGGGCCCGCACAGGCATACAGGACAACATTGATGTAAGCGGGCGGGCCTGCCTGCACTTGAGAGGACATGGCAGGTTAAATCGGCGGGCACGCAGAGGAATACAGTACAACAGTGATATAAGCAGATGCACCGTGGGATACTCAACGAGCGGGCCCGCAGAGGTATACAGTACAACAGTGATATAAGCGGGCGGGCCCGCATGCGGCGCGAAAGGGGATGGGAGATTTAATGTGCAGGTATACAGCTCAACATTCATAGAAGCGGGTGGGCCCGCAGATATGCCATATGAGAGCAAAGAAACAGACAAGCCGGCCCGCACAGGCATAATACACAGCAGTGATATAAGCGGGCGGGCCCACATAGATACCATATGAACTCCGAGCAGTGAACGAGCCAGCCTCCTCACATATTAGTGACAGCACTGGTATATCCGGGCCCACAGGAATTCCATGAGGGCATTGGCTTAGACCTGCATTGGGCCGCAAAGCATATAACACATTAGTAATGCAAGCGGGCGGGCCCGCATGAGCTGTGGGGGGACAAGTGAGATTTACCAGGCAGGACCGCAAACATACTACGTAAGAAATGCAGCAATCGGTTAGCCCACCAGGAGGTCCGCTGGGATCATGTGGAGCAGTCTATTGCAAATGCAGTGCAAAAGGGGATGGGAGGTTCAATGGGCGGGCGTACAGCTCAACATTGATAAAAGGGGGAAGCGGGCAGGCCCGCAGATACACTGTATGAGAGCAAAGCAACAGACAAGCTGGCCCGCACAGGCATAAAACACGGCAGTGATACCATGCGAACTAAACGCAGTGGGCAAGCCGGCCTCCGCACATATCCACGACAGCACTGGTATATCCAGGTGGGCCCACAGGCATTCCATCGGGGCAGTGGCTTAGACTCGCATGGGCCCGCAAAGCATATATAGCCCGCGAGGAGATCCGCTGGGATCATGTGGAAAAGTGTATTAAGATAGTGGACCCACGGTGTGGAGAGAATCATTTCTGCGGACTGTTCTGCCAGCCCGCAGGCACGACTAGGACCATGGCCAATGTGTTACGGGGCGGTCGGTCCCGTGAAAGTATCTGGGGAACCATGTGTTGCACATGCAGGCCCGCAAGTCATGTCTACCACAGTTGCTAGCTGCAAGTTCAACCGGTGACAATCATTTGCGACCATTATATTAGCTTCTGGAGATGCATGCTTCTCTACATATGGGGAGGTTCACCCACTCATCACTGAATATATACCAGTTGGCCAACGAGGATCAAGGTGAGAATGACCTATCACATCAGTAGGCCTGTGGTACTTGTGGAGGTGCACATTCCGTTCTCTCATTCCAAGGGTAAAGTTCTCTAGCAGTGTGTATTTACTAGCCACACCATGTATATAACTGTGTAATCTACACAATGTTCAGATGGATGTTGACCCGCTCCCGATGCTGCTGAATGTGTGCCAATGTTGCACTGGCCTGGAGAATCTGCTCCCTCACCGACTTCCGCCTTTCCGCAAGCCGAATGAAGTCGTGCCAATACCCATTGATGGCATCCATGATCGGCCGATCATACACATTGTGGAATGGGAGTCGCTCCGTCAAATCTTTATTGACCATGCGTGCCAGTAAAACATCTGCGCAAGATAAGGACCGTGTGAAGAAGGGCATAAGAATGCTCACCTGGAACAATGCCATCCGGCACATCCATCATCCCAGCCGCCCTCAATCGCTCACGTTCAATGGCCAACATGTCGGAACCTGTAAAGAGTGCAGCAGCGGATTTGACTTGTTGAGCTGGGACAATACACATATAACGATAGACGCTTACTGAATACGTCCAACGAATCCTTGATCCTACTCTCTGCCTCTGCACGAGCCACGGGATCTCGCCAGGCATGGATTTCTGGGGGAAAGTCTTGTCCCAGTGGCCGAAAGAGATATGGAGGTGCGGAATTGGAGCTGCGCTCCGGTCCGCTTCCTGGTAGGTGCGGGTGATGAGCATTGTGGTCCTGTGGGAGAACGGTGTTACTTACCTGTCGTCTCCCAGTCCATGTCCTCATGATGAGAGCTGGCGGCGTCAGCTGGTGGTATGCTCGCACCATGGCCACTGTGCCGATGCTTGGTGGGCGACGCGGGGACGCTCGGTTGGCCCAGTCCCATTGTGATGCCTGTTGGTATGGTCTTTTGTGGACTGGTGCTTTCAGGGTGTATGCGTGCCTGCGTCGATTGGGGCGGGCTTGTGGGGTCGATGATGCTCGGCGGCGCTGGCTGATCCACAATATTGCGGGGCACATGCGGAATAGCGCCCATCTTGGCTTTGTGCTTTTTAGGAGGGGGTGGAAATTGAAGCGTTGAGAGCGGGGCTTGTGGGATCTGAATGTCGGTGAGGTCAGCGCTCTCTGTGCCTCTTTGACTGAAGACAGGGAGAGGGTTAGTCGGCTGCGACAGGGAGGAGATGGGCGGAATGTTTTGTGGATCGGCGATCGTAGTTGGCCTCAGAGGTGGTGCAGGAAAATGAAGCTGGGACAGCGGTGGGACGGATGCCTCCAGGTCCGTGGTCGCAGTCCGCTTGAGAGGTGGTGCAGGGAACCGAAGTTGGGACAGCGGTGGGATTGATGCCTCCGCATGTGTCTCGACGGAGCTGGAGGCTTTGGAAGGGGTGGCTTTGGGTTGGTGAGGAGGTGCCTGGAATATTGACTCTGAAAGCGGCGGTTCAGAGTCTTGAGACAGCAGTGCAATTGATGCATCCGGATCCGTGATCGTAGTCCGCTTGAGAGGTGGCGCAGGAAACTGAAGTTGGGACAGCGGGAGGATTGATGCCTCCGCATGTGTCCCGACGGAGCTGGAGGCTTTGGAAGGGGTGGCGTTGCGTCGGTGAGGAGGTGCCTGGAATGTTAACTCTGAAAGCGGTGATTCAGAGTCATTATTAGATACAGGCGATGCTGGCGGAATAAACATCTCCGCTTCTTCCGAATGAGCAATGGGAAACAAGGCGGATCAACAAACACTTACCTTTAGGTGCGAAACGAACGCGACGACTACGCGATGGCATGATGGTCGACGGATTGAGATTACAGGGTGAAAGTCACAATGGTTGGATGGTTGAGAACTGAATTTGGCGAACATCCGACCTTGCCCAAGTGTGTTTGCATTGCTGGATCGGTTATGGATTACATGATACGCCACGAGCGTGGGAATTCGTCCTTGTTGCATTCTCACTCCCTGCCACTGCATCTCACCTCCCGCGTTCCGCATTTCACACTCACATCATCCATCATCATCATTCAGCCATGAATGTCAACTCCGCCAACACTACTCTGCAAGCCGCCAAAACCACCATCGAAATGGTGCTGCGCAATGAGGTCACCGCAGGTGGACTTGGGTGGGACGCAGCCGTGGACACGATAGCGGCACAAATGGTATGTACCTCTGACTATTTGGACACTGGAATAGCGCTGATACACCTCAGTCTGCAATACAACCGGTCATCCCCTTTGCTACACGCATTCCGCGGCTGATCATCGCAGTCAAGCACTTCTGGCCAAAGGACGCGGCGGAGTGGCCCGATTGGCAGCGCATTTGCCAAGCCAAGGAAGAGGATTTGCGCCAGCACGAGTGGTGGCCACACGTCGTGAGCGACAACGAAACCGATGGGGGTGAGTCGTCACGGTCTGTGTTGGGCAAGCGAAAGGAGCAGGGCAGTGTGGAGAGGACAGCGCAGGGGCAGGCTGAGGAGGACATTGGTGTGGATGAAACAGCGGAGGAAGTGGCCAGGCGCAAGGAAAAGGTGGAGGGTAAGAAAAGGGCGATGGACGAGGGCGCTGACACGTCCAGTAAGGAGACAGAACGGGGCCGCACAAGGCAGAGGAGGCGGATTGCGGATGACGACCAGCAACCACCCACTAGCCAGAAGCGGATCCGACGAGCGGTTAGAGGCCCGCCATCTCCACCCATCGGCAGCGATCATGCAGAGGACGACGACGACATGCCCACCACACACGAGGAGCCGTGCACTCAATGCGTGAAGAAACGCCTCAGGTGTCTTCGTGCGGCGACCGGGTATTCCTGCACACCGTGCAGAGGGAGCAAAAGACGATGCACCCATGCCGCCGGCCGTCGGGGACGTTCTGTGTCACGCGCCCGCTCGCATGCCCCCCCCAAGACCCGAGACCCCTCTCCATCCTCCCCCCCGCTGGCAAAGGCAAAGACACAGGGTCGGCGGCAATCACGTGCACCGGCTAGCAAGGCCAAGCAAGGTGAGTTATCAGGTCCATGATTACGATGACTGAGTATGCTGACCTCTGCAGACGCCTCCAAGAACCCGCCCCGCCCAGTCCGCAAGGCCACCAGAGGCCGGTCTCTGACGTCAGCCTCACCCGCCATCTCACGGACATCAAGACGGTCTCATCCTCCGTTCACACCAACCCCCAGCCCTTCCCACCCAACCACCACCCCTCGTGCACGCTCGGTGTCGACCCGCCCGCGTCCTGTCCCACACGCAGGCACTACTGCCCCGCTAGCGCCGACAGGGCCGATTCCAGGCCGGGCATATTCCCTAGCCGGAGTGCCACTCGTCTCGCAGGCTGAATATGCTACGCTCCGAGCGGAGCAGCAATCTCTCAGGGAGACCATGGCGCGGCTCACCCAAGAACACAAAGAGGCAGTCGACATGGCGACTCAGTGGGCGCAGGCGTATCACGCCATGCAATACGACATCAGGACCATGAAGGCAGAGCGGGCGGCGGCAGATGAAGAAATGCGCAACCTGCGCACGGGGTACAGTGCGATGAGCCGCATTGTGGAGGCCATGCGGCGGTCAGTAAGTGTGACAGAGGAGACCACAGCAGGGGGATTGGCACCACCATTCGGATCCCCGCCGATGCAGGGCATTGTGGAGGCCATGCGGCGGTCAGTAAGTGTGCCAGAGGAGACCACAGCAGGGGGATTGGCACCACCATTCGGATCACCGCCGATGCAGGCGATCACAATGGCCACCTCAACTCCAGCATCCCCGTGCCCTCCAACGCCTGCATTTTACCCATCCACAACAATCACCATGATGGCAAGCCCGGTTAGCCCATTGGAACTCCTGCCCATCCGTCATGGCTCCCAGACTCTAGCGCCCTCAATGCCAACACCAATGGAGTCAAAGCCGACACCATCGCCGCCGACCCCCACTGAACCCACATCCCCCTCGCCTCAACGCCCCGCTTCCATGCCAGCAACGACATTGAATACCCCCGCGGCCCTACGGCGTCGGTCCCAATCGCTCCCCACAATTACAACCATGCGGGGATTTCAGCCTCAAGATTACATGGGGTGGTGGGATGATGGTGTGGGTGAGGATAACATGGACATGGTAGAATAGTAAATAGAGCCTCCATCTTTGACTGTATATCCATGTAAACTTCCCTAATTAGCATATTGATATTGTTGTGATCCCAAATCCAGAGTTGAACCTTTGAAGATTGACCACACAGATCTGATAACACTGGCGCCATCGGATATCCTTATTCCGCACACACCTGCGGCATTCTCCCTACTTGCCTGCTGAATCTTGTCTATTCCATTTCCACGTTGCATATGTATGTACTCGAAGAATTTAGCGACGCTTTCGGGATGTGGAACGAGTGGATTTCGGCCTCCTGCGGCTGGTCCGCTCTGGGGTGGGCACATCTGCATCCGCAGCCACCGGCGCCTTTCGTGTTCTGACTGGCCGACGTTGCGCTACCCCTGTAAATGTTGCATCAATATATATGTTTTTAGCATATGCCGATGATGGTGTGGCAGCGAGTACATGCCTTGTTCAGAGGTCTCTGCAGGCCCTACAATGCCGCTTGATCTCCGCTGCTTTGTGGGAGGTGCGGAACAGGCCTCTATACTTGCTGAAACGCAGTTTAGGTGATGTTCTGTGGCATACGATATGCTTACCACCATCCATATCTCTGCCCCGCTTGTGATTCGATGTTGGATGTGGGCTGGGGACTATGGTAACATCATTGACCAATTAGCATGGTGTATATCGGATTTGGTGGATAATCATACCTAATGCCGCTGCATGCATGCTGCTATGTGGGGCGGTCTCGTTCTCTCTAAGAGTGGAGCCTGCAATATGGGTCAGAACAGTGGCTCATTTATCAACCTGAACTGGTGATACCGAATTCCGCAATCTGAATTCCGCCACTTGCTGTGTTCTCCAAGGGTCTGGAGGTGGACTCCATTGGTGTCATGGATGTAGGAGGGAAGCCATTTTCAGTTGTTACATGGACATAGGGTGTTTGGGCCCTTGTGTGGGCTCGGCGAGATGCATCAGTTCCCTACATGGTGGTGGAGGAGCTATAATCAGCTCATAGACTTGTAACTGTGCACTGCATTCCTCACCAAGTATGCCTTCTCCGGCATCCCATGGTCCGGCCTGCAGGTCCGATCATCACTTACCGATCCATTGCCACTAGACTCATCATCGGAACCCATGTTCACTGGGACCATAATCCGTGTGGGTGACCTCTTATGATATCCCCGACTTCCAGGTTTGTATGCTGGCATACGAGGTGGTAGGTCAGTGAATATCAAGGTTATCATTGGTGAGACGGTCCCTTGCCTATGTTGTGTCTTTTGTGCCCCGGAGCATCTTGGTCCGGATTTGCTGCCTTTTTTGCGGATCTTCCACAGGATGATTCCGGCTGGACATTCTGTGTCTGGGGCACCAAGTATCGACTATGTAGCTCTTGATTCGCAACATGCTCCGAATGTGCTTTGATCTCTGCAAAGGGATCTTGAGATGGTCTCCGCTGGACATTGATACGGACCTCACTTCTCTGTCTCTGCGGCTCTTGATTGGGTGCATGAGAAGATGATCGTGCCCGCCGCTTGCCTTTGCTGCCTCTGGTCTTTTTGGCTTCCACTGTGTTGCTCTGGGTCAGTGCATCGAAAGCTCCCTGGGATACCAGGCATTTACCTTGGCCTATGTCCTCGGCGGGATGGAGGTCAGTGGTGGAAGCCCTGTCAGATGTCACACTTTGGGATTGCTGTGTAGTGTGCTGCTCAATTGCCCCCTCCGCACCCACAATGTCGGACATGCCTTGACCTGGGCCCATCCCTTTGTCGCTTGATCCGCTCACCAGGCCATCTTTCTCGGCAAGGTCCGTTGTGACTACAGACCTTCTGTGAGCTTCTTGAGGCTCTACATGGCTGTGGGACTCACATGAGGGGTTGTCGTGTGCTCCGTTTCCTGATGGCCCTGCTGCATTCAAAGTGTTGGCCTGGAATGGTGGTCCGCCCTTTCTGATGTCTTGCTTTCTGCGCCTCTTCAGTGGGACCTGTTCATTTATGCCATCCTCCCCATCCTGAAGAACCTCCACAGGCTCTTGAAGCTCATCGGCATCATTCAACCAGTGATGAAATTGAAAGACGTCTGCGGGGTGTGATTGTTGCCGCAGTTGAATGAACTGTAAGAATCTTTGGGCCTCCGCCTTGCGCATGTGGCTTGGGTCGTCGGGGAAGTGGAAGCCAGCTGGAAGATGGTGCTCCATGATCATGTCATGCCCATGGCGGGGCAGTCTCTTGAATGGCACTGATGCGGTGGTGCGGCCGCAGATCTTGCCTTGATGCGCAATGAGTGGACGGTCCCCTTATTACAGACCCAATGGGTACTCACGATAATGTGCGGTGAGGAATCCCCGCACCCGGGCTTGAAGCTCCTCCCTTGAGAGACCGGCGGTATCATCTATCCATATCGACCCATCCTCACGAGTCACTGCCTTCACAGGATTGTCCTTCTTTTTCCTGGACTTCGTCTGAGGTTGCACCGCTGCATCTTCGCCTGTGTCGGCTCCATCATCCTCCTGGGGTGTTCCTTGTGGTTCGAAGGATGTTCCGATGTATTTTTCCCAGTTCTTGCGGACTATGTCGATGTCAGTGAATTTCTCTCCGTTCCTAATGTCTTCATTGAAATCCAGACTGACGGCATTTAGCATTGGGGGATGGGATGAAGACAGAACACATGAGTTTCCTTACCTGGTGGTCATAATTTCTCCATCCTCGCTTTTCCATCCTGCCAGAAATGCGACCCTCATTCCACAGGCACGCCATACCTCCTGAGCGAATTCGCGGAATAAACGCTCGCCATGGCGGCTTGAATTCCTACAATATGATCAGATCTGCCGGGAGTCATGGAATGTAGGGGAGCACGTACCTTGCCTTCACATTGTCTGGTGGGCCCCTCTCCAAGTTCCAACTGGTCGCGGTGGTCGCTGCCTGTGCTTGTTCCTCTGTGGTCAGCCGTCCCCAGATCCGGCCAACCGCCTTCTGATACACCTTCAATGCGCCACTGGTTCCCAGAGTCTGGTGGAGCTCGTCTTGCACGACCCTGTTGATCTCTTCTCGCTTCTCCTCTTGTACCACGGAGCGGGCGGTCCAGCTGCGGCCCACCTTGATGCGGCTATGATTGGCCCCACTGCGGCTTTGGTTGAACAGCCATGACATGTAGGACTGGAGAATGGTTTAGAGCTATTCTTCATTCTTGATGCTGACAGAAACCATGGTACATACCCTTTGACGACTGTCCCATTCTGCCTCATTCATGTCCTTGACATTAGGCAGCTTTCGCAATTCGGAGGCGATGCGCAAGAACACCTTTTTGCGGACAGATCCCTTGCAACTCATCCATTGTGCCTTTCCATTCAGTAGGATGGCACGCTCCTCCTTTGAGTGCCGGTTGTGTAACAGGGGCTTCACACCACCTGGAATGGTCTCCATGTCACCTTCTTCTGAGTCGTCCGTGGATTCTGTACCGCTCTCTTCCTCCTGACCGGAAGTCACATTTGCGAGTGATCCATGGTGTGATTCCTCCGAGCTGCTATGAGAATCACCTGCATCTAGAAATTGCTTGCCTGCAACAACTGCGGCTGTGTGGATGGAGGAGCTTGAGGCCATAATGATCTGGATGAGTTTGAAAATGGGAGCAAAAAACTGTGTCGCCTATCCCACTGTTTGGTACTTCCCTGGGGGTCCGAAATTGATTGTTGACCATGCATTCCCCCCGGTATGAAACCTTATCTACCCATTCAGGATACATTGAAGACCATCTTTGTTCAATTGCCCTTGAACCTTCTTGTTCCGCACATTCCGCATACATTGCTGACGACCACATTCGGACACTTATGAAAGTTCCTAACCTCTTTGGGCCACATTGCCGACATCTTTCCTTTTCCGCACACTCTAATCGTGTGGGAACATCATGAGAATTAGAAGCATATGGCCTGCAAGAGTTATGTGCTCGGTGCGAATGAATACTGGTCTTCAGACTGCAGCGGTATATTCTACATCATAGTACAGATGCCAAACTTGAAAGGCAAGGTAGTTGCTCCCAGCAACAAGGTCACCTGGGTCACATGGAAGACTAAACGGACCACAAGAGGACCTGTAACGAATTTGGTCCGTGATGCGAGTAAATCTCCTGTGAAGAAATCTGGTTCAACAACATCATCTCCCACAAAACATCCTGCAACTCAGTCCACTGTCCCTTCCACACCTGATGCGGACTGTTCCCAACATCCTGATGTAGACATGGATGACTTCGAGCCTTTGGGAAGACTTCGAATCCACACAAAGGTAGATCATGTAAATCCGACCATTCCTACAGCCAACTTATTCACCATTTTCCAGACTCAAAATGATTATCTCCGCGAATGGACTTCCCAGAAGGATGACTACCTCCATGCACTTCTTGAGATGGAAGGGCCTCCCACTCAAAAGGCTTGTAGCATGTGTGGGGCTGCTGGAACATACAGGTGCAACGATTGCTTCCATCGTCCCCTGTTCTGTGCCCAGTGCTGTAGGGAGCGGCATGGCTGTGTTCCATTCCATCGCATAGACAAATGGACCGGTCATTTCTTTGACGATTCATCACTACACCTGGTGAGTACGGCTGGGTGCAACACATTGTCATGTCACTCATCTTTATAGGTCGGACTTGTGATATACTTGGGCCATGGTGGTAAGCCTTGTCCTTCTGGCATGCCCATCTGGGAGAATCAGGAAGGTGAAAGGGACCAGGACCATCCATTTATGGAGGAGCAGGGGGATGGCAATGAGATACCACCCCATTTGCGGCTGCCTGCCAGCGCTGACTACATTGTCGTCGTGGATGTCAGCGGAGTGCATTTCCGCAAGATCCGCTATTGCGCTTGCCACGATTCCGAGCCATTCCACATGCAACTTCTCAACTCCAACCTGTTTCCAGCAACCATAGAAACCCCAAGAACCGCCTTCACCTTCGCCGTCTTGGATGACTTCATCAGGGATAATCTAGAGTGTGGGACCTCCGCAAGCAATTACTACAATAAGCTCCGCAGGATTACCTCAAACTCATGTCCGCATCTGGTGGTGGTAATGGTTCCGCTACACTCCATCCCTGATAGCTCACTGGCAACATTATAGAATCGGTATAGGGAACTTCTTAGGATGTCTAGGCAGTGGCGGCTCCTAAAACTAATGAAGTGGAGCGGCTTCGGACACAGCAAGAAGTCACCCAAACATGGCAACCTAGTTCTCTTTTGCCCAGCATGTCCCCAGCCAGGGGTCAATTTATTCCCTACCGCAAACGATGACTTGTCCCAGTGTGTCCTCTTCCACTGCGGAGCCGTTCATTCATCTAACATTTTATGGCAGCTGGAAGTATACTCGCGGGCTCATCATGGATGGCAACTTCAAGGCGGAGCATCTAAGGGATCATAAGGCCGACGATCAGGTCTGGCTCATGGATGGGTGTGGCTTCATGGTGACCCAAGGAGAATATAAGGGCTATCTGTCTGCCACATCCAACCCACTCGAGGTACCTTCTTCCAGCTCTGATGTGAGTGGCTCATGCTGAATCCGATATCTTGTGCAGAGATCTGCCTGCAACAACCATCGCGCAGTGAACCAGGCCAATGCCAGCCGCGGACATTTGGACGCATCTGGAATTGGGGCCACGGCTTGTGTGCGGCATGGATGCTTTGTGCCTCATTCCGTGGTTGACTTTCAAAAGGGCGAACGGTCGGTCATTTCCATGCCATGCTCCACAGATGGTGCTGATGTCTCAGTAGTCAAGTAAACATGGATTATTCCTTTGCCAATGCGCTCCGCTACAACATGAATGGGCTACAACGGGTGGCCCTATTCTATGACATCAATTGCTCCTATATGCGAAAGTTGTATCAGCGGGTTCACCACAATGATTTACTGAATATACCCGCAGACATCGAGATCGTACCAGGGATTGGAATATGGCATGTTCATGGCCATCAGCCACAATGCTTTCCTAGATATGCCCCGCTGTTCATTCCGGGAGTAGGCTGGGTGGACGGAGAAATCATAGAAACACTCTGGTCCATCCTGAACATAATATCCGCATCCGCCCGCACGATGTCCGCACCGCACCGCCAAGAGCTACTCGACTTTCAAATGAACGACTCTAATTTCATGAAGATGATTCGCATGGGTTGGCATCTCACCTTCCTGCCCATCGATCGCACCACTCACCCGACATCCTAGGTAAACATTTGAGCACAAGGTTAGGGGCTGCGCAGATGGCCCTGAAGTCAGCTCTGGCTGCCTTCCATCAGCTGGATGATGCGGTTCCTGTGGAATGGAAAGCGACATGGTGGGAGGAGGAGCAAGATGCATTGCATCGACGGGTAGCGGATCCCGCTGCAATGGACATATTTCAAGTGAAGTCAAATACAGGTGAGTTCCCTCGCCCCATGCGGAGTCCTTGTGGAGACTCAGCCACACCATCACGAAGCTCCAACCGTGCGGACCATCGAATTGGACCTCCTATCCCGACAGACATCCATAGCTGCACCCTTGCATGGTGCAGCGACCTGGTTGTCGCGCGGCATTCATATCGAGGAAGCTGGCATTATTCTCACTAGGGACAGGAAGGCGGTAGGCCTCCATTCCACCGAACGTCACCGGCTAGCGCTGGCCCGCAGAGCGGAGCGCCTCTCCACAGAGATTCAGTTGTTCCTCTCAGAGGCTCGAACGTTCCTTGGGGATGCAATTGTCGATGCAGATACTGCGGATAATGCGGACAATATGGAGGATGGGACACATGACTCAGACGGTGAACCCGACGATGAGGAGGGCGGCTCCATGGAGGGGTCCGAGATTCCCTGCATTCCATCGTCCATTCTGCCTCTGCCATCCAGTTTGGGTCAACCAACATGTGAGGGATACCACATCACACATCTTGCGGAGCAGGAGCTCCTACTCCGCACCGGCCAGGCAAACGATGCCCTTCATGCGATCCGGCTCACCTTGGTTAATAAGGCAATTCTATTCCGCAACGACATCCGCCATGCACAGGGGCAAGCCGCTAACACCAGGGCATGGGGAAAGGTCAAAGCCGCCGACTCTTCGCTCAGGAAGCATGCAGCTATTTACAGGAAATGCCGCATTGCCATGGTGGCCCTAGGTGCAGATAGCGACACTCTAGGAAGATATAAGGAGCTGGGAGCTGCGGATCTGAGGGTCACAACTAGTGTCTTGAACCCCAATGGAAGCGGCCATCGGAATGACAATCTCGCGTGGTTTTGGTCCATGGATATACCCAAAGATATGGATGAGGACAACTGGATGTCGGACTGTAAGCCCATATGTGGTATTCCGCAGTCTATATGCTGCTCACTGACAGTACAGTTTATCGGGTCAACTGGCTGCGGGCAAAGGCGGCAAAGGACCGTTGGGCGGAGGAGGTGGAACTGGTGACCGCTGAATTCCTTTGGACCGTCACATTCTTCGACACCAAAGTCGATGCCTGGGTGGAATTGCACAAGGCCAACATTCAACATGGGCTAAGCGGACATGCCTGTTACTGTGCACGTCAGGCGACATTGTATCAGAGGTTGCGGGATCAATGTCAGAAAATGATGGACAGTTCCATTCAGATGGAAAGTGTCCAAAAGACGAATGGCGAGCGGCAATGATCTCCTCCGTCATCATGTATCTACGCAGGCGACATGTGGCATATAATGAGTATGTAACCTCTTCAAGTGGTGCCTGGCCACGACCGCTCCGCACAGGTCGGCATAACAATATCCGACACATGTCATCCCAATATGGAAGTGCGGGATGGCTGGCTGTGCAGGGAACCACGAACATGGGGACACAGCATTGTCTATCCATTGCGGCTCGGCGCTACATCCATTTCCTACAGGATCCTTTCATTATCATTCGTCCCTTGAGCCTTTTGCAACAATGTTCCGCAGTGCCACAACGGTGTTCGAACCCAGACTATCAGGATCCAACATGCAGATGGTCACCTACTATACCGCATGCCGCATCGATGCTGCTACACTGCATCTGCTGTCCCTTGAAAATGCCACATGGCCCAAGACCTGGTGGAATGACATGAAGAAGGAATTTGTGAGTGAATGAGTTGCTTTACAGCCACACCGCTCCTGAGTGTACATCCACCAAAAGCTTTGCTATGAACACTTGCAGGCATG
>JBBPQQ010000283.1:0-14801 GCA_038092595.1 Boletus subdepauperatus
GTCGTCCAGCATGGCCTCTTTCTTCAACTTTTCTTCCCCTGCTTGGGCGCGTACCACTCTGCATGTACGTTACGTCGGTAATCAGGTGTGCCGGGAAACAGACTCACCTCAGTTCCTCAATGAGTGCACCGTGAGTCTCGAGCGCATATTGCCATTTAGCTTTTTGGACCACATACTTCACAAGGGCCGGCGTGCGGCCAAGTATGAGTCCAGTTTGGGGATCCATAAGCCGGACAAGATGTGGGGGTAATCCATCCTCTTCGTCGTCATCTTCTATCGCATCGTCACCGTGCTCTTCCTGTTGGAGAGCGGCATTATCAAAGTAGTCGGCCCCTAGTGCACCCGCGTCAGAGGGTGACCGGGGTTCGACTTTGAAGGTGTTGAAGGCCGAGGGCGGCTCAGCGGGTGGTGCGTTTGGGGTACTGCGTTGAGGCGAGTCCCCGCGCTTGCGTTTGCGAGATCCACCCCGGCCTGATGGGGGTGGAGGCATATTGTGCTGGAGGCGCATGTGTTTTGCGAGGGCATCGGAGCGGGTAAATGATTTGTCACACTCTTTGTGAGATCAGACGGTAGGCAAGACATCGGGACGAGTCCGACTTGCCTGGTCGGGAACATATAAAGGGCTTCTCGCCCGTGTGCGAACGGATATGCGAAATAAGCGCGAAACGCGATGTCTGAGCGAGTCCACGGCGGTTGCATGTGGCCCATTCACAAGTGTAATTTGACTTGTGAACGCCAATGTGGGCTAAGATACACGTCATTGGGGTACGGTGGGGGTATGGAGGGAACGGCTCACTGGAGTGGATGTGCTCGATGAGAGTGGGCAGATGGGTAAATACGATGCCACAGTCGTCCCAGAGACACGTCACCGTGTCAACGCCCTGTTCTGCCGTTGGCGCTGTGGACGGCCCAGGCGACCCGGCGGTCTCATCGGGGGCTGAGGTGGGCGCGTAGCCGAGCTCGCTCTCGGACGAGTCGTCGTCGTACCTGAGCGACGACTGCGAGAACACAGGCGACGGCGAGCGGAATGCTGGCGCGGGTGAGTACATCGTGGACCGCGTTGAGCAGCTGTTTGTCTTTGTTTGACCCTAGGTAACTCAGCGCAATACTGCAGACTTGAAGGAAAAATTTCTGACCAAGTTACATGCCGAGTCCCGACTCACTTCGTCACTTCCGATGATGCCCCCACAGCTAGTACTTGAAGTATGGTGAGTACATCCAGTTTATGTTCCGACATCACGTCGAGCCGGCTCTGGCAGAGGTCCTAACTGCAATCACTTCATGTCAATGTCTCTGATAATCCAATTGCTTGCTGGATGATTCATTCCCCAGACTCCTTTGAATTCACTTCACTCTATAAACCCCTTGATTGCCCTCTCAACGCCTTCGGTATCTTCCACAAGATGCCCGTGACCCACGCTTTTCATTGTAATCACTTTCACCTTTGGAATGTGTTCCTTCAGAAACCACCACTGCTTTGGGTGATACCTTATCCTCCTCCCCTGCCAAGATCAATGTATCGGCCCCGATGTTCGACGGGAAAGAGGTGATGTCGCGAGCGAGCCGCTGCGATGGCATCCCAGCTTTGGAAATTGTATTGGTGACGGCGATCATTCCATCCCTGCATACAGCTCCCGCCCGAGCCGTAAGCGCCTCGACACCGGGTTCTCCGAATTGCTGGTGGAGCCAGAGTTTGAGAAGAATTGGTGATATCGTCACGTCTATCGGTCGTATTTGTGCCTTGAACGGTCGCTCACTTGGTTTCACGACTCTTGTAGGATAAGCTGCGGCTAGCGCCGTCGCTATGATCTGTGCGTTGTTCAGCCCGCGCGAAGCGTTTGGATGATTACAAGACATACACCACCCATTGAATGCCCTCTCACGACTGCTTTCTTCACGCCATGTACGTCAAGCACTGCCCTGTGTAGCATTGTCCGCATAATTAACGATTGATACCTCATTACCGCCCAGCGGACTCAAACCATGGCCCTGCAGGTCAAACGTAATGATCTTACGTGTAGAAGCCATCCAGAATCCAGAAGCCTCTAGAGCAGATCCGATCTTTGCGCTCGAGCTACTTAATCCATGAATGAATCGGATAGGTTCAAGTGTGGTCGATACCCCCGGTGGAGACGGGGCATATTCAACTGCAAATTCAACCCTGATGGAAGGCTGGGTTTGTTTGCGTCAGTTGGACCGCGGGATTTGTATAAGGTCAGTGGAGGAGGAATTAAAGTTTCTTAATGCACAGGGCCGTCTTCAAGGGATGGAACAGGTCATGTGTGGTTCTAAACATGAAAGGTAATGTGGCCTGAGAGCAATAACATTGTTTTCCGTTGGTGTTGATTTAAGTTCAGAAGGGCCCATCGCGTCCTCAGGTGTGCTAGTGCCACCGATCTCGGGATTCCTGGTTTAGATACGTTCAGCATGGAAGCTATTCGTAAACAGTGAAATACATCCGCCAAGTCCACCCTGTCCCTGCCAATGTGATTCCCTATGGCACGGCTCCGGCGGGATATCAGAGGTATGTACAATTGTGACTTGTCATGTGTCTATCCCCTCAAGTGAGTGGCTCAAAGCATCTGCCTCGGTCCTTGCCCTGCGTCATACTTCTAGACGCGGATGAGTGAAATATGTGTGTGTCGCAAACTTTTACAGAGGGTAGATTGGCCATGGAAATGCAGTCACGATGAAATCATATTCAACTGTGTTGGGGCGAGATATCCCGTACGGTGGGGCAACGACATCGGTCACCCTGGCAGACACATCCAAAAATGAATGAGCAAACCGAAGTGCGGTGCGAGTGTCAGGTGGTAAACTCTGTCTTTTTTGGCCACGATTCACTGACTGGTTTGATTGGTCAACCCAGGCGCAATGCGTTCATGAATCTGTGTCTAGTATTTTTGCGTCCGTGTTTCAGGTGTCATGATTCGGAGCGTGCCCTTGGGCGTTGCTTCGGTGTTAGTGCTGGGTAGAATTATAAGAGTAAATGGGTTCCGCGCTACTGCGCTGTTTCGGGAGAGAACAGCCTCCTGACCCGCCCTCATGGCTATAGCCCAAAGCTATCGAGCAGTCCCGCATCCTGAATTCAAGTATGGCTCGTCTTCCTCTTCCTTGCGGCCCATTGTGGTTAATAATACCCCCTGAATTTCTGTATTCCGTGTATTCCAGGTTTGATCCATCCGTGGCCCCGGTAGGAAGTGCCTGGGTTCCCCCGAATTGGTGAGACCCATATCTCCAAACTTTTACTTCGTAGTCAAGTAATATTTTTGTCAACCGGCAGGATGATTGCCTCAGAAAGTCCTGGTGTGCGAGAGACGCCGAGGCAACCAGAGTCGAACGGACTCGGAGAGAACTGGAATCATCGCGAGCCAGTCTTTCGAGGCATCGACCCGGTGAGTTGATCGCCGCTACTGGGACACGTATATT
Source organism: Boletus subdepauperatus (assembly GCA_038092595.1). NCBI lineage: Eukaryota > Fungi > Basidiomycota > Agaricomycetes > Boletales > Boletaceae > Boletus > Boletus subdepauperatus. Next base: position 3,430 of record JBBPQQ010000283.1, read on the forward strand.
CACTTTGATTTTCCGTCAGACCAAGCCAGACTCACGCATTAAAGTCCCGGATATCTCTATCAGGTCCACGGGGCGAGGATCCAAAATTGCATTTATTAATGTCAACATTCTTGATTCTACGGGAAGTGATCTGTATCGTGGAGATGTCCTGATCGAAGGACAGCGCATCGTCAGCGTCGGCACAAAGCTCACCGCAGAATCCCTAAGCGGCGTGCGTGTTTTTGAGGGAAAGGGACGCACGCTTATGAGTGGTCTCTGTAAGGCCAAGATGCTCGTTTGCGGGTTTTGGCTGAAGCCCAGTCTAGGCGATGCGCACACTCATTTTAGCTGGACTAACTCTGACTCCCTTGATGGTCTTGCGGACATGCCGGTCGAGGAGCACACTTTGTTTTCTGCTCAAAGCGCTCGCACATTCCTTGACTGCGGTTACACAATGTGTCGTATGTGGTCGAGGTACTGCCGTGACCGTGTAGTTGACCGGATACTCAGTCGGTGCCGCATCAGCGAAACAGCGACTCGATATGGTCGTCAGGAACGCAATCAACTCTGGAGCGATCCCGGGTCCGAGGTACTTAGCTAACGGACAAGAGGTTTGCTTACTCGTTTGTTCGAGAGTTATTCTCTTTGAGCGTCTGACTGGTTCGTAGATGGCCCCTCGGTCAGGTGCTTTGATTGCGGGCATTACTCGTTTTGTCGAAGACGTTCATGAGATCAAGGAGGCCGTGTCCGAGATGGCGAGCCAGGGCGTTGATGTGGTAAGTGTATCTGTCATATCAGCTACCCCGCGTCCCCACGGACGGTCTGCAGGTGAAATTTTCGATGAGCGGCGAAGAAATTATTGAAACACTGAGAGCTGAGGATACGACGTTCCCGGATGACTTGGTGGCAGCTGGAGTAGAGGTGAGTCAAGGCGAACGGCAGGTACTTCTCAGTTTTTAAATACTCTCCTAGGCCGCTCATGCCTCCGGCATCCGTGTCTGCTCCCATGCTCGGTCGGACGAGTCGATCATGCAGTGCTTACAATATGGGGTGGACATCATCTATCATGGATGTGAGCACCAGAGATTCGTCCGCGGGCGATACGTTGATCGACGTTTGTCTACCCCAGCATTCATATCTGAGGCAACAATGACTGCATTGGAAGCCCAGAAGGAGCGCGTTTTTGTTGCACCCGCGCTCAATTGGTTGTATAGCACATTGAACGACGCCGGCTCATTTGGCTGTAAGTTGATTTTTCATTTACTTTCGACGTCTATACTGTTTACGAATTTCTGGCAGACCCCTTGGAAAAGGCAGAGTCAGTTGGATACGCCAGGGAGCTCGAGATTGCCGTGGCAGGTTTGAAGGAAATGAAGAGAAGAGGGGTCAAGGTAACGGTTTTGCATCGTGCCTAAATAAAAACCGTTTACTTGACCGCCGCAGATTCTCCCAGGTGGTGACTACGGGTACGTTTTTATTATTCACACAACTATCCATGTGATGGTAACGAGACACTGAAATTCTCGGATCGAGGAAAGTTTTGCTTGGACACCTCACGGGTAAGTTGATTGTGCCGTTGGATCCCGTTGAACACTGAGTCTCACTGTGCATATACCACAAGCACGTACAGGGATCTGGAACTTTTCGTCAAACTTCTTGATTTCACGCCCATGGAGGCTATCCTATCCGCAACAGCGCTCGGCGGCGAGATCATGCTTCACCCGCACGAACTCGGCAAGGTATATCCGGGATACTATGCGGACCTTCTCCTCGTCAATGGAAACCCTTTGGAAGACATTAGCCTACTTTCGCACTCCGAGAATATTGAGGTCATCGTCGTGGTAAGCCGGATGTGCATTGACGGCACTTGCGTTGACTCTCTTCAAGAATGGGCGGATCCACAAGGACTCCCCCTCCGCTTGAACAGGATAGTGTTAAGCAGCCCGCTCGCGCAACTTAGCTATAGGAGGTCTGACGGGTTTCCTTGTGACTGCGTTGACTGGGAGCACCGCCCTCAGGTCGTCCAGCGACAGGGTAGTACTGTACATGTGGTGCAGTAGGCATTATCGCGTCGCGCGTGACGGTTCGCTTTACTTACCTACAGGGTGTTTGGTCCCTGTGTGTTGCCTATGTGTGTTACTTATCATCACTTTTGCATCTTTTTCGAAGCTTTCAATTTTCCCACGCACTGGCTTCAACAAGTTGATTCTAAATATGGTCGTGTGATACTCCGGTGCGACCGCAGTTGAAGGGATCACCAGACCTACGCTATTTAGGGGTGCCGTGGTGTTAAAGGGAACGACTTCCTGAACGTATATAGCTACTGGATCCATCACTGTGAGCGTTTATTTCTACCTGTGCGTTTCATACTCGTGACCCAATTCATGGCCGCACCAGACGTTCAACGTGTACTTCCGGCCAACTATAAGTAAGCGATCAACCCTGTTCAAAGTTGGCATATGTTGTCTGATATGTACTTCTTCTACTAGCTGGGATCCAGCAGCCATCCCTGCGACAAGCACCTGGGTACCCCCTCGATGGTGCGTTCGATGCCCCGGCAACCACTTTCCTCCTGTGGTGCTGACTGTGGATAGGATGATTGCACCCAATACTCCCCTGAAGACCCCCAAGCCTGTGAATGTTAACGGGCTGGGAGAGGCATGGGATCCCAATCACCCTTCTTTCCGTGGAGTTGATCTGGTAAAAATACGACAGCCGACTGATGAAGAGGCTAACTGTACTCGAATAGACCAAGGCGGACCCCCGCCTGAAAGTCCCTAGCGTGGAGATCAGATCGGACAGCGATGATACGATCGTTGCATTCGTTGACGTTAATATTCTCGATTCCACTGGCGCAGCACCGTACCGAGGCGATGTGCTCGTCAAAGGAAAGCGTATCATCAGCGTTGGCAGCGAACTCGCACCCGAGACACTGCAAGGCGCCTTTGTCATCGATGGTAAGGGTCGCACTCTCATGAGCGGCCTCTGCGATGCACATGCACATACGTCCTTCATCAATTCGCCTACCCTTGATGACATCACTGCGTTGCCCATCGAAGAGCACACGATCCTATCTACCAGGAGTGCGAGACAGTTCCTGGATAGTGGCTATACTATGTGTGGTACGTTACCGTTTCTTCGTCGGCTTCTTCGCAAGTCAACAATCTGTTCTCAGTGGGTGCAGCTGCAGCCAAGCCGCGCATGGATCTTGTTGTTCGTAATGCTATACAGGCCGGTGACATTCCCGGCCCTCGTTATCTCGCCAATGGTCAGGAGGTATGTACCCGCCTGTAATCTCGTAAGGGTGGTGTGTTGAATCCGCTAGATGGCACCACGTGGTGGTGCTCTTTGTGAAGGAATCACTTCATACGTCGAGACCCCCGAGGATATCATAAAGACCATCAATACATTCGCTAATGCAGGCGTTGACAGTGTTTGCATTCCTTCCCCACTTTCGTACACTTTCCCGTCTGATTGTCGCGGTGGTCTCTCAGATCAAGTTATCCATGAGTGGTGACGAAATTCTTGAAGATCTTCGCGCCGAAGATACTACTTTCTCCGACGAGCTCGTCGCTGCTGGTGTCGAGGCTGCTCATGCCAAGGGTATTCGTGTTTGCTCTCATGCCCGCTCCGATAAAGCTGTCCGTCAGTGCCTTCAGTACGGGATCGACATTCTGTACCACGGCTGTACGTCCTCGTTCTTTCGACGGCATTACATCACTAAAATAACGTAGCGTTCATTTCCGACGAGTCTATGGACGCTCTTGAGGCACAAAGGGACCGGGTTTATGTCGCTCCGGCTTTGAACATTCTCTACTCGTCCTGGCTCGTCGCTGAGAAAGAACAGTGTATGTCTCCACACATATTTAACTTTGCCCGTATGGACTCTAACTACGCATGTTTTTGCAGTCGGTTTCAAGAAATCTGCCGGGGAGAAATATAAGCGAGAACTGGATATATGCATCGCTGCTTTACAGGAGATGAGGAGACGCAGCATCAAAATTCTTCCAGGGGGTGATTATGGGTAATGTTTTTTTAGATGTAATTGAAGCATACAGCCTAATCCCCGTCGTATCAGCTTCGCGTGGACACCCCACGGGTACATACGTTTCGATGCATCGGTTGAAGGAAGCTAATTCTGTTTAGTTCCTACCAGGACCTCGAGCTCTTCGTCAACCTTCTCGGCTTCACACCCATGGAAGCCATTCTGTCCGCCACTGCTCTAGGTGGTGAGATCATGTTGCATCCCCATGAACTGGGTAAAGTTCAGCCAGGTTACTACGCGGACTTGATCCTCGTTGATGGTAACCCGCTCGAGGACATTAGCGTTCTGACCCCGACCAATGGGAGGCTCGATGTTATAATGATCGTGGGTGGTTGCTTTATGACTTGAAGTTAGCAGTACCAAGTGGAACCTACAGAATGGGCGGATTCACAAAGGCCCGGGCAAAGATGTGGGGAGACAGTAAACGAACGCGCCAGATCCATTTGCAACGTTTGACGAACTTGAATGTGTTGATATTTCGGTTACGTGTTCTTTCACTTGTCTTCCAGTATGGATCGACGAACTGCGGAAAGAGGGTGAACGTCTTGAGAACCAAGCATCTTCAAGTTGAAAGACGCTTTGAATGGGATGACTTCAGGTCATCTCGATAAATGGCTGTCGACGACTTCCCTCCGCACCCATGATCATGAAATAGCAAGAAAATCAGTGCCTTTGAGATGTTTAGACCTCCCTATCGTCAAGACATATTCGGAGCTGAATACAAGAGGAGGGGTCCGATGTTGTGCACCTAAGCACGAACAATGCGATTAGGACAAAGCAGGGTGACGAACGAGCTATAAACTAGGCACCGAGATGGATATGAAGAATGCGCTGATCAAATGGCATATCCACCGACGTTTTCATTGCCTTTCCCCTGCTGGTTTTGGCGATCGCAACACCCCTCCTGCTGATGCTGGTACTCGAAACACTTTCGCTCTGATGAATGGTAGTGCTGATACTGGCGACGCGGCAACTACGACTTCCACTGTACGAAAGGGCAAGCGCAAGGAAAGGCCTATCGTGCTATCGGACATCGAAGGCAACGAGAGCCCTTTGACCGACATTGGAGAAGACGAGACCGCTCCGAAGAAGCGCAAGAAAAGCAAGTCGAAAGCAAGTGAGAAAAGCGGGTCTAGGAAGTCGACTCGGTCTCGCAAGTAGTCGCAATGTTTGTGGGATGGTTGGTGTTTTATTTCTGCCGTCATTCATGCTCTACCTATAGGACCATAGTGCCCCGTGGACTAGATAGCACTCTCGCATGCCTGTAGTGGAATAGATTCGAAGATGTTGTCGTAGATGTGCTGTATTGTCGATAACCAAAGCTTTGTTTTGTCGTGCAATAGATCGAAGTCCGTGAATATCGATGCTATCGTGGATATCGAGACGTGCCTTGTCGGCGATGATGCGTCGACACGGCAGTACGCGAACGTTAAGTGCGTTTTTTCTTATTCGAATATATTCCCGCTGGACTTTTGCCAGCGTCGCTAGTGTAGACAGGGATTATATTCATCTATTGTCGACGAACGTCAGTGTGCAGGTTTGGTGATGCCTGTATGCTGGTATTGGGATGCCAGTGTACGAGGCCGCCCTGGTTGGAGGTGGCAAAATAACTGCCAATGAGGGCGTTGTCGGCGACGGTCTAGAGAAAGACTTCGACCTTGAGTACGTCTGCGATGATCGCTTCTGTTTTGTAATTGACGTCGGGGTGCATGAGTGCGACGTAGTCGTTGGCGGCGACTCGGATGTCATTACCGAACGCAGAGAGACGCTCCTCGACGCGCTGGATGGCGACTGCGTCTGAGAGGTAATTTCGGAGGTGCTGAAGTGGTTCCTGCGGGGACGAGGAGACCGTGTTGGTTTCCTGCGATGCGACTGGCGGGGCAAGCATGGGGGGAAGTGCTCACCTGTGGTCGGACGGCCGACGATGCGGGTGCCTGCGACTCGGACGGTGGTGTGCACGGTGGGGATGACGTCGGCAAGCTCTGCCTCGAACGCCGAGTAAAAGTTGGCCGGGGTGTGCAGTGCATGGCGGCCTTGATATTGATAGGGAGCGAACACTGGCATATTTGTGTGGATACAATTCTGCAGTATTACTACAACACAGGTTTTGGCGAACTAGACTCCTTGGGCAGCTTGGAACTATCACCGAACATATTTCAGACTTACACGGTCTTGCTTCGTCCGTCCGTCCACCTCACTGTACGTCCTCCCCAAACCATGCACACTGCTCACCTACCTCAAGCCCAGTGCAAGGCTGTAGCTGACGGAATAAAGTCTTGCATGTCTGTTTTTCAGAGCGAGGGAAGTCGTCCATGAGCAGGTTGGAACCGAGTAACATCGGGTAAATATCATCCACGGACCCCGGAATGACACCGAACGTCTTGGATGAGCATCCACGGGAGACGATCTGATAGTGGCGTGCATGAAGCTCCCCCACGTGGGACGTATATTTGACTGAGCTTGTCATGGTCCCTAACTCGTGGACGAGGGAAAGAACGGGATGCTTGGAGTCAGATTGGACCAATGTGGGATCAACGATAACCTTCCTGACGGAATTACGATTCTTGATCTGAGCTTGCAAGACAGACGTGTTTGATCTGCGGAGTGCTGTCGAGTCGGGGGGTCCAAAGAGGATTGGTGTCAGGAAATCGATTGATTCCTGGCGTCGCTTGCAGCTGAGTGCAGCACCTCGAAGCAAGAGCCGGTAGACTTGCTGGAGCTCGACGTTGAGATCCACAGTATCCACGAAGTGAGAAAATTGGATGTAGGCCTTGTCAAATGCCTGAGAGAGGGTGGGTCCGTTCTCATCTCCCATGGGCTTCGCATTAAGGATCACTTCCCAGTGATCATTGTGAAAGAGGGCACGGAGAAAGTCGAGGACGAGGATGGGTTTATGGAACGTGACTTCGCCATACTCATTATTTTTTCGCGACACCTGATCGTGTGCGAGGGTCCACAACAGACGCCCTACCATTTCCCCCCTCTCTCCTCGTGCAAGAAAGCCGTTCTGAAATGCCTCGTTGAGAGCGTTCGGCGCGAGTTTGTCCAGCGGTTCACGGGGTGACGAATTGAGGAGCTGCGCAGCTGCCTCGGCTAGAATGGGCTCTGATGGGGTGCCAGCCCGCATATACTCGCGATGTTCGGGAATTGCGAATACAATGCGCATGTACGACTCGACAAGTTCGACTTCCGTCTGGCGACCAATTTCGCGAGAGGCGTCAAAGTCCAAGCCAATACGAATGGCCAGGCAAGCTAACTGAGCAAGTCGATCTCGAGGGAAATCTTGATTTGGGTTTAACTTCAGCCTTGCAAGAGAGAGGATATCCTTATACCCGTGATCGTACAAAGAATACCACCTGGGGCGGGTTACACGTCAGGGACACATCACAAATGCTGCATGCTGCATTATCCTTACATTGTACGACCGAAAGTCACCATGACGTCCAAGGAACACATTGCACTGAGCGTAGATTTCCCTCTTCTGGCAAGATTGTCGTTCAGGTGCCTTGCAAACACGTCAAAGGGTAACTCCGTAATAGGTGGGTGGAGGTACAACTGCTTGGACTCTGGCACTTCGCGAAGGGATGGATGTAACCGACCAGGAGGAGCGAGCGACCAGACATTTGTGTTGGTGGAAAGGAACACTGAAAAGATGTTGAATCGAATCATCGTCTTTAAGATCGACCCAAGATGATGGAAGGAACTGCGCTCCTGTGGGTTGCCATTATTATGGGACTCTGTAAGTTCCTGGGCTTCGTCAAACACGAGCATGCAGACGACTCGTGGTTTCACTGACGGATGATCGCGCTCATATTCGCGTCGTAGGAGCGTAACAAACTGCTGGCAGGAATTTTGGAGGGATTCGGTTAGGTCTTCATCTTTTCCTTCGTATAGCTTCTGTAATCGGGTTCTCTAGCAGCAATTCAGGTTCAGAGGAAGCGAGATTCCGTACCTTGGCTCCTTCAACCACCTCCCCATAGAACTTTGATCGATTGGGACCCGGCTCAGACTCAGTTGCGCCGGCATTGAGGAACATATACCACCACTCTGCAAGATTCCCTTTCCGATCGACCTCGAGCCATTTCATCCCACAGGTAAAGAGAGAGCACAAGAACGCAGTATATGTTCTTCGAGTTCCCTGAGGAGTCATTGGCCCAAGAAAGTAGTTTCTGACGCTGACGTCCGGTGGAGGGTACGCTACGTACGCTATGTGTCAGCCTGTTCCGAGGAGAAATCCAGGAAACATACTGAAGTAATCGACATCTCGTCTAAGATTGAACAAGAATGAAAAACGGATTCGAGCAGCTTCTGCGACACCACGCGACTTGCCTGTCCCAGATGACTGGATGATGGAAATCATATTATTGTATACATCACGTTTCATGGAATAACTGTCCACAGTTTCAAGGAGTGCTTCCGGGAAGCCAGGGATGTAATCAGCTGTAAATGCCTTGAAAGCAGCTAAAATATTGCCAGGTGAAGGTTAGCTGGATGGCGCTTGAAGAGCAGGAAGCAGGAATAACTTACCATCCCCTGACATAGAATATGATTTGATCAGTCCGAGCATGTGAAGGCACGAAAGGAAAGGTACTGACGATCTGAATTTCTACCAAAAGTGGTGACCTCGCCTGCATGAAGGAGTTTGATCAGAGTTGTGGATCTAGAAAAGTGGATCTTACCCCCCGATTGAGGACCATCTGAAGTGTTGTATTGGACCTCTTGTCGAAGAATAGCTAAGAGAAAGCTGATTGTGAGCGGGAAAGCAAACAGATATCTCAGAGGTACCTACGCAACAACATGACATCTTCATAGCGCCCTTGTTCGATGGCACGTTCCAAAGCTTCCTTTAGCTCAGGGTTGGCCGTGATCAGCTCCTGATAAAGAGGTGATGTCATCGCCGGCTTCAAGCATAATGCAGATGGGGCAAAGAGCGGAATCGTTGATAGTGCAACAACCCATATATCATCCCGGGGCATCTGGCTGCCTAGGAGTGGCTGGATCACTGAGTGTATTTTTGCATTTGCTTTCTCATACTGATCCTGTTGGTCTATATTGATACGTTTGGTTGTAGGTTGTTCTTCCAGCTGACTTGGAGGTCGTTTGGACATGATGGTGTAGGGAAGGGGCGACTCAGGATTTCGAACCCCGACATGCCTTATGTAATTTAAGAGCTCGATCAGTCTCGGGAACTGCCGACTTGAGCGGCCAGCACGGCCACACCACGGTTTATTCAGCTGAAGTTCAGTTTCAAGTTATTGTACTTTACTACAACACTACACAGCCCAAGCCGGCTTGCCGTCGCTCAGACTTTTCGGTTCGCCAGCTAACGGGCCTGGTTCTTTGACGTCGTTTTTCCCATGCGACCACATAGAAAAGTTCATTTCCGCTCGAGGTGGATGGCAGCGAATAGGTATGTAAGAACTGCTTTTCGAATCTTGGTGCAATTTCTGAGCCGCGCACTCGTAGGCTATCTCAACTCTAGTCCCTGGAATATATGGCCTGGGAATGAGCGCATGGGCCGTGTGACCGACCCTGAATCGAGGAATCTTTGTCGGTGATTAGCTGGCAATAAGGAGAGGCGCACCCCGGCCTAGACTCGACTCTCACTGAATTCACCAAACCCACCGCAATGCGAGAGACAAACTGCAGGATTACTTAGAGAACTGGATCGGTCTGGGTGCCCTGGTCGAAGGTCGAGTGCTTTCAGTCAAGCCCAATGGCGTCGTCGAGGTCCGTCATTGCCCCAAGCTGGTCGTACCAAGTGGAGAGATCTACTGCAAAGTTGTTCGAAGGTATCGACCGATTTGCATGCCCGGGTAGGCAAAGGTCGAGCGCTTCTCGGTGGACGACAATGGCTGCATCGAGGTCCTCCATTCCCCGAGCTAGTCGTACCAAGTGGAGAGACGATTTGCAAGGTTGGTTAAAGAGATGGATCGAGGAGGGTGCCCGTATGGACGAAGGTTGAGCGCCTCCCAGTGGAGGTCCTTGATTGCCCCGAGTTCCTTGTACCGAGTAGAGAGATAAATTGCAAGGTTGGTCAAAGACATCGACCAGCCTGGGTGGACGAAGGTCGAGTGCTACTCGGTTAAGGACAATGACCCCCTGAACCGATTGCACCGAGTAGAGAAACAAGCTGCAAGGGTCGTCTGACGTCGATGGTGTAGATTCACCTGCAAATTCAGCTCCGACGCCCGAGCGTGGCGACTGAAACAGACCTCATAGATTTGGATGGGCCAGTGAGGAGCCTTCTGACCATCCGGGCGATCAGTGAGTGCCCGTTCGCAACGTTGAGTCAGTCAGAAAGACACCCTTATTCAAGGAGTACTCTCAACAAGATATCCGGGTCAGAATTGGACTTCGATGAATCTTCGCACATACAAAGTGCAGAATTGGTGCCGTCCTGCATTTTCCAGTGTCTTGTCAATTGCCGACCGTTTGTTTGTGTAAGTGTGAAGTAGTACCGGTACTGTTTTTTCGACTCGTACAAGAGTTAGTACTACCACAGGACCGGGGTCGTAATGACAGGTGCCCTAACATTCAGCAGATTGGAGTTTCTGATTTACGTTGTCTTTTCAGACCAAACGCAATTCCCCTACCCATCGCTGAGGATGGGAACCAAAATCACCCTCCACCGCATTACATTGCGCTTTTGGCCAACACGGCTCGGTCGACCTACTCTGATGGTCAACCTTGCGGATCTCCTCTACACCCGGTTTGAGCAATGGGGTGCGGTATCAGACCTCGACGAGGCACTTGCCCTCGAGCGTAATGCATTGGAACTTCGCTCCCAGGAGTATCCTCATCGAGCCACTTCACTGGGCAACATTGCGCTTTACCTCTATACCCGTTTCCAGCAGCTCGGAATCCTGTCTGACCTTGACGAGGCACTTGCTCTCGAACGCAATGCATTAGGACTTCGTCCGCAGGGGCATACGGATCGAGCCCTTTCACTGGGCAACATCGCGCTTTACCTCTATACCCGTTTCGAGCGGCTCGGAGTACTTTCGGACCTTGACGAGGCACTTGTCCTCGAACGCAATGCTTTGGAACTTTGTCCACAGGAGCATCCTCATCGAGCCACTTCACTGGGCAACCTTGCGAGTTCCCTCCATTCCCGTTTCGAACAGCTCGGAACGCTTTCTGACCTCGAGGAGGCCCTTACCCTCGAACGCAATGCGTTGGAACTTCGCCCGCAGGGGCATGCAGATCGAGCCCTTTCACTGGGCAACATTGCACTTTACCTCTATGCCCGTTTCGAGCAGCTCGGAACACTGTCTGACCTCGACGAGGCACTTGCCATCGAACGCGATGTATCGGAACTTCATCCCCAGGGGCATCCTCATCGAGC
>JBBPQQ010000284.1:0-14712 GCA_038092595.1 Boletus subdepauperatus
ACCTTGGACTACCTTGGACTACCTCAGACCATTCAGTTCACCCTCAGTTCCATCTTGGACTACTTGGACCATTCAGTTCACCCTTGGTCCCCTGACCTCAGTCCTACCTCCAATCACTTGGGCCACTTGGCTACCTGAACTTAGTATACCCTTACTGTATATGGCCTACTCCTTTTAGACTTGATCATTTTGTCACTCCTATCATTTACTTATCTCCACTTGTATTAGGCTCACCCTTATAACCCAATGCATACACCACTCAGACCTTTGGGTACTGTCCCCCATTCATTCACCTCCAGATCCTATACCTTGTCATAGCTCGGACTAATCTCATTCCCAAGCACATTGCTTTTGGCCTTTGGGCACCACCTTGTACTTTACTATATAAACCGTACATTGAAGCCTTAGTTCTCTAGTTCAAATATTGTTGTGTCTGACATCATTACACTGGCTTTATACCCCTATGTCCCCAATCCCACTTGTCCTCTCAGCTCCTACACCCAACCTTCTTGCCCTCCCTCGTAAGTTGATCTTGGACTTACAACGCTGAACTGAACTTTATACTCACCATCATTCTCTAGTCATAGATCATTACTCATCAGTCATCCCCAAGTCTACTCAACTCATCTCCAAGTGTGTTGAGTACTGACCCATTCTATCACCCCCGAACTCTTGGAGTTCCCCTGGACTTACTTGGTGTGGCCACACTGGTGCATTGGTCTTCCACTCCCCTCTAATAGAGTCTAAGCAATGTAGTAAATTCAGAACACCAGACTTGAACCTTGGGTGCAGCACACAAGCTGAAGCCAAAGTCCTGCTATGACCAAGTCCACCTCAGAGTTGCTTCCACTCTAGATGGAAAGTATGCTCTCTGACATTTTCCCTCAATGTCTATGGTACATGGTCATTATCAATCAGCAGCTGGTATAAGGCCCAATGACTCACCAGCAAAGGTACTTTGGGCTATAAGCTTTTTGATGGCAAGCTTTTTCACTGCCCAGATGTATTTCTTCTACTGATGCTCCCATTCACAGTGGATACCCCATGGCCCACATGTTTGCAAGGCATGTCATTCTTACCACAAACTGCACATGCAATGGTGTCAAGTGTGCCATCTGCATCAGACTATAAGGGAAAATCATCAAGCTTGTGCTTGCAACTCCACATAAGGTTATGCAGGGAAACACTGCATGACTGGCTGGATGCTGTTCACCCTCAATGGCACACTAGTTGGCCTTAGCACCCTGAGTGTTCTGGACTGCAGGAATTATGGTAGTGATAAACTCCTGTTCACCATCTAAGAGGACAGGGTTTGGTACATCAAATATAGGTGCCAGAAGTTGGCTTGGGACTCATCTGCATACATATGTCTTCCAGATGATCTAGGAGGACAATGAGAATAAGAGTTTGCATATTCATAGCCATTGTATGAAAGCACCTTTGGTTATAGGTCTAAGATTTGTATTGGATTGGTCAAGAAGTGGGAAATACAAAGTTTGATTGGAAAGGTTGTAAAGTTCCATAAATGGAGCACTCCAGAACATTCCAGGGTTTGTGAAAATGGAAGTCCTGTAGCTTCTTCCACAACTGAATGAAATTGGATGTCAGCTTGAGCAATCCTATTTAGCCAAGTTGAGCCTCCATTGAAGCCTGCCTGCATTGCCACCATGGGCAATGGCCTGAGACTGAGACTGGGTAATAGCCAAAGGGCTGGGGAGGTGGTGATGGGGCCACAGTATAGACACATAGTGCAGAAGCACTCTCTGTTCAATACAAAGTCTGACCATAGTAATACCTTGAGTGGCACAGATTTATGTATCCACAAAGAACAAGCAGGGAAGTGAAGATCTCCTGGAACTTGGTGCTGCAAGACCTAGAACTTGTTCTTTGGGTCATCCAAGAAGTTCAACACAACTTGACAAGTTGCACAATTTTTTTCAGACTGCTTTGTGATTGTGAGTCCCTTGTCCCAAGGTGGCAGAAGCAACCAGCTAATCTGCCAGTAGCTTGCATAGAGATAACCATTCTTATCAGTTCTAGAGCTAAACTGAGGCAACCCACTTAGAATCTCCCACCAAAGCTTTGGTGAAGGATACCCAATATGTCTGACATCAGCTGTGTGCATCCATCCATGCCTGTTTATCAACCAATTAACAATATACCTAGTGAAGTGATCTCCTTCTTCCATATGAATTGTTTAGAAGGTGTCTGGGAAACAGATCCCAATGTAAAGAAAGTTCTTGTAAGGATTGACATTGCAGTCCACAGAAGGAAGGGCAGCCACCAAGATGGACACAATCAGTATAAGGAAATATGTTATTCCAAGATGAATGTTGCTCCATCAGGAGGGAGAACCCTTAATGGGGCAGGATAGAACTTTTGGCAATGGGTCAGTAGGGTATTCTCAATGATTTTGAGTACATACTTTGGATGCATTGAGAGATTGCCTAATCCTGAGCTTTTCAAGTTGTGATAGAATGGATGAGTGTCTAGCTAATGTTGCCAACAATATGAGTTGAGACTTCATCAACCAATTCAGGAGTAAGGACCTTGAGGTCTGCAGGCCATCTGGAAGAAAACATGATTGGTAACAGGGGCACAAAATGAAAAAGGAAGAAGGGGCAGGGTCCATTGCATGTTTGAGCCAGTCATTCCAACTCTCTGATGAGTCAGTAGTGGAACATAATTGCCAAGTAAGAGGTTGCTGATTGGTGTCAACATATGCATACATAAGCTTCCTTGCTGGACCCAGTATGAATTGAAGTGTGTATCATAATGGGTCCTAATATCTGGATTCCACTTCATGACACTAGTGCTCTTTCCCATCCTAACAACTGCAAGATTGGCTGGTAAAGGCTTTTGACAATGCACTCTTGAGAGAACTGCAGCTTCAGTACAACATCAAGATAGATGTCAAGTAGAGTAAATAAAGTCCATGAATTTCAAGACAATGTAACTGTTAAAAGCTAGGGAAATGATTTACTCCAGTGATAACAATGCCACCATAGGTATAGATAATTAATTACCATTCAAAGCCCCTGAGTCCTTGATTTTCCAAATAAGGAGTTAATATTGCTCAAAGAGTTCAACTAACCCATGATAGAGATCAATGGGTTGGCAAAAAGCTGAGGCTATGAACAAAAAGTCATATATAAATGTGAGTAGTTATTACTTACCTGTTCACTAATGTCACTGGCTGTATGATAAATGGCAGGAGATTGGATTGTTAGTGAAGCAGTCAAGATGAGCTTCTTTTTAGCTTCAAAATGAAAGCCAGGTGGTAAAGAAAAAAATGATGCCTATGATTTTTCAACTTCTGAAAGAGGCTTGAGGTGAATGGATTACCTCCTGGTTCTGAAAATACTATCTTGCATACCTACAAAATCCTGTTACTACATTAGTTACTAAAGACTATTCACTTACTTTTTGCAATATATCAATAGATTCAGGCTATGCAGCTAATATCCAATATATCAGTTTTATTACTAGCTTAATTGTAGGGGGGAAAGCTTACCAATATAGTTAACTTGACCTTTTTTCCATCATCAACACCTTCTCTTGATTCCTTATTCAAAAATGGAGAGTAAGGACCTTGGAATGAGTGACCTGCCTTTTGAATCAGTGATGCCAATACTATTTTGTAGAGATGCACGGCAATAGCATAGATATGACTTGGAAGTAAAATGGACCACCCCCAGTGTCAGATAACTGCTGCCCACCACAAAAAAAGTGGCAAGGAGCTTTAATTGTAGCTGAGGGTAAACATTATTCTAAAGCTCTCATGTCAACTACTCAGATGTAATTCAAGGCTCAAAGTTAAAAGGGTCTTGAATGAAGCAGCCAATGACTATTATCATTACATCTATAATAATAAATGTGGTTAAATCTTAACTTACAATCACTTATGTCTCTGTCCAATTTGCAAGTGACATATGGTTGTTGATATGAAATCCTTCAACTATAGACCACACATTGTTCCTGGTGGGGTTTATCAAATATATCAATAATGTGATATGACAAAAGTTACCTTATACCTCAAGTCTTGATAAAGCTAAAAACATACATATGTGAATACATTCTTCATTTATTTTTTCCAGTGAAATCAAAACTTACCTTGATTAATCAGACAAGAGCTCTCTCTGCTCAAGCTGCATATATTTATATCTATAAAACCAACTAATTCCAAATATTAAACTAATACAGATTATATGACTTACTAGCCAAGGGTTCAAGCTCCAGGTTCAAGTTATTGGCCATTGGATTGGAGTGGAGATTAACAAACCTTGATAGCCAAGGATACAAGCTGGCTTTGGGGTGGTGCAGGCAGTCCATTCTAGGACAGAATTGCCAATGGTGGAAATATATCTTGTAATTCCAGATAAGCAGCAGAGATTGGATGCTAAAACAATATATTTTAGAGGTATTCCTAGTATAATGTATTGCTCACAAGATGGAAAGCATTCAATCAGATCCAAATTTGAAAGAGCTTTGAGAGATATGTGAAGCACCAGAAGGTTTCTTATACTTCCCAGTAGTATTTCTATCACTCAGTCTTCAATTTCTTGATTGAATCATAGGTATGTACATTCCCTCTGTTTATTGATCAAGAGATATATCTCTAATGGACATGTAGTAGTTGTGGTTAGTCCTCTGATCTTAAGTTCCAAAATATATTCACTTTTAGGGTGCTGGTGCCACCATTGCCATTGATATAATATGATAGATATGTACTGATGTCCATAGGTACTTTTAGATTATTTCTTATACTTGGTGCTTGATTAAATTCACCTTACTTCCAGAATCTATAGCTGCATTATATGTATACCTTGCTACTTGTCAATAAGAGTGTGGATATTGACAGAGCAATGAGAATTTATTCATAAATTGATGTTCAAATTTGACTGTATATGGCTGTTGAGGAATAACACGCTCTCCACCATCCTGTTTCTGGTCATGCTCAACCACATCCAACAGCAAAAAGTCACATGCAAGCTGGGCCAACCTTTCCAAATGCATACATAATACATGGTACTAATATGCATATTTGACTTATAAACAACCCCTTCAATACCTATAGCTGTAATTAACTAAAATTGATGCTACTTCCAAATAGAGTGGCTGCCAGAACCAAGGATGCCTCAGCATGACTGATATAATGTTGCCTTACAATATACATCCACATTTTATCCAAATAATACAGTAACTCCAAAAACCCTTTTCATGTTGACCCCAATTGTGGTGCCACTATCAGTGTTATCACCCCAAACAGATGGATTAAGTTACTAGGCACATTTATTTTGCTTACCAAATGCAAGCTGGTAGTCATCCTTCTTGTGGTATCTGATATATAGTCTAGGTTATGGCATGGTGTTAAGCAATGTGTGTTATATAACTTAAACTGACATGGTAGATAGTGACTCAACAAATTGATATGGCCTGCATTGCACTATGGAGTTAGTGCCAGCTGTATATACAAAGTTGTTGGACTACAAGTGTTAACTAATTGAACTTCACAAACTTGGGGGCTTTTCCTTCATGGCATGAACAAATACATGCACCAATGTGATTTTCATTGTGTTTTACCATGTGGAATGAAAATGCACAAAGCATTCTTTGAACAAATAGGCAATCCAATTTGTACATATCCCCAAATCCATCCTATATGGTTGTCATGGAGGGCCACATGACTTGCAGCACTCAGCAGAAGGTATTGCAATTGCATTGCACTGATGGCATACAGCCATCCTAGAGGGCCACACCATGGGGCATGACCTCCATGGACTGTGGGAATAGTGCAGTCTAACCTGCATCTAGGGTTAGCAAGGCCCTAGGATAGGGTGAAAGTTGACCCTAGATAGCCTCATAACCTAACATAACATAACATAAGTGAATCCACTGAAGGTATCATCTGAGAGTTCTTCTCTGTATTTTGCAACTGCACAGTATTCTGTGATCATGGCAGCTATCACATCCTTGCAAAGGCAGGACACACTTTTGGAGTTGAGATTCAACCAATCCTGAGTATGGAAATTGAGAATGTCAGTGATGCACATTGGCCTGGCTGGATCATGGATGAGCCATCACCCACAACTCCAGTACAAGAGCCAATCCTTCCTTGGCGACCAGGCCCTGTGAACTTGTAGGTGTCCTTGATATTTGAGTCCACAAACGTGACTTCATCTCGAAGTTCACTGATCATCTTCTTGTTGGCGATGACATCCATAAGTCCTTTTGATGAACCAACCTTTCCTGATGATTCTTCAGCAACTCCACCAGCCTGGTCTCCTTCATCCACATCTTTCCTATGCTCCTTTCCTGCTCTCAATTTCCCCTTTTCATCTGATTTTGTACTTGGTTGGTCAAACACCTCTTTGATTGCAGAGGTGCTTGAAAATGTGGAAGGAGGCAGAGATTCAGTCAACTGGTGTTCTATATGTAGAAGCACTGGAAATATTTGAAATAAGATCATGGTGGTCTATCAAGAAATACGTCAGAACATGTCTGTATGGAAAACAACAATATTAACCACTTGCTGAGCCTTGCCTGTTTGTTCCTGAACAATGTCTGGATGAGTGGAGATGGCACAGAACATTTCCACTGATTCAGACCCAATGGTCCACTGCATGATGAAAATCAACTTGTAATATATGAGAGGACTGTACCAAGCAGATACCTAAAAGGAAGATGCATCAGCAGCTACACAAAAAGATGGCATATTAAGTGAAACACAATTGTGTGGAACAGCCCACACATAATGTCAAAGACACTCATTGATACACATGCAAATGCACAAATCATGGTGACCCCATATTTGCACAAACATGGATGTGCAAACAGTGTCCATGAGCATATCCATGAGCAAATCACAACATGACCATATTTGCACATTCATCTGAGCACAAATTCTGACTTGACTGCATTTGTGCATTATTGGTAGCACAAATAGATGTATGGTTCAATCTGCGTGTTGGGGTGAAAACAATATGCATACCTCTAGGAGAGATTTCAGTATAAGTTTCAGATGCTTGCACAGCATGTCCTAAACAGAGGTGGACATGAACAGTAGGTTCTCAGGGATATCTGGACTGTTTTGGTAATCCAGTACAAAATGTGCTTTCTGCCAGCAGGATGCATAGAACCCTTTCTCCTCTTGTGTGGCCATGTTGAGACTGCTGACCATGTTGAGTTCCTCCATGTGTGCTTGAATCTGGTTGATGACTGTATCCTTGTAGGTTTGGTAGGCCAATTTGTATGTGGTGTTGTCAGTGTTACCAAAGGAAGGTGTGACCACTTTCTTACCAAGAGTGTCTCTGAATATTATGTCAATTTTTTCCCTGATTCCATTGGGGATGTTGGGGATGTGCAGTGTAAGGGTGGTGGAAGACTGCAATTTGGACATAGCATTTTGGAGGAGCTGGTTAGAAGCCTGGTCTTCTGGGTCTTCACAAATCTTTTCCTGAGTTGCCTTGGGGTACTACACAGTGCTTTGTTGAAGCATAGACAAAGGCATTCCTCGAGGGGAATTGTCATGAAACATAGGAGCTGTGTTGGCAGCAGGCTCAGTAGGATTGTCCAGTGGGAATTGAAGTCAGAACAGACTCATGCCTCCATGCACAGATAGGATTTCAGTAATGAGCTTAGAAATCTTGAAAAGATTTGAGTGGATGCAGTGATTAGTCTTTGGAATGATGTTAGAACAAAGTTACCAAAAATAGTCCTGTTTCAACAGCTTGATCTGCTTCACCTTGGCCCCATGCTTGCTGGTGGTCTTTGTGGCTCCATTGATGAGATTGATTGTCCTTCAGTCCTTGTGTTGAGAGAAATGCATTTTGAAAGCCTATACAAGACCTTCTTCAGCACTCTTGTTGTACATATACTTCCTTTTGTTGGTAGCCAGGTGGTAGGCAATAGCACCATGGTTGGACAAGGCTTTCTCTATAATGTCAATGCATATTATTATAAAAACATGCAGTAGAGATTTCTTGACAATCCACTCACCTTCATCGTAGAGCACTACCAGCCAATCTCCCTTGAGACTCACGTCCATTGAAACAACCTTGAGGACTTGTGAATCCCTATCCATGCAGTGCTTTAATTCCTCATTATGCAGCTCCGCATCCAGTGCAGCCTTCCATTCCAACACTTTCCTCTTGTTCTAAGTTTCCATGCTAGACCTCAATTTTTGGTATTGAGCCAATGTGCCGCTCTAGTGGTGTCCTCCAGCTGGAGAGATTGGTGGTGCATCTGATCAATTGACCTTTTCATTTGGGTATTCAGCTGCAGGATCATCCTTGAGTCACAGGGCAGGAATCGACTTTGGTCCTTGGAAATCAAGATTTTCATTCAAAGGGTTGATCCACCCACCCTCAGCCAAATGATCTTTTGAAATGACAAGAGGAATAGCATGTATGACAAGGTATTGATAAACCTGTTTTGCATAAATGAGTCCACCAGCTCCTTGACCTCGTCCTTGTTCTCCTGACATCTGTTCCAACACCTGAAGGTTATCTTCCTGTCCAAAATGTCAGTGCAAGCATATCCAATGAGTGCATTCTGGCTCAGTTCTTCCTTCTCCAGGAATTCTGCCATGGTGGGAGTTATGTGGGTGCCGGTGTTGGCAAGAACAGAGGGCAATGTGTCAGTGTTTTTCTTTCTGCAAGGAGGCATTGTGTTTGTATCTCAGTAGGACATTTTAATCAATGAATCAAGAAGCAGAGAGTCATGGATTTAGGGATTGTAAACAATGTGTCACTGGAATGACTTGAATGCTTCTACAAATATATGTACCAACCACAGATCCAATCTCAATTGTGGATTACTAATCTGATTTGCACAGCCCCACATTAATCAGTAGATCTGGGAGAAATCATTTATCATATTTAATCAGATCTCAATATGGTTATATTTGGACATTACAACATCCTTAAATGTCCAACCTTATCCATCAAAACATTCTCAGGTTCAATCCACTACATTTCTGGTGTGCAAATCAACAAGACATGATATTTGCACATTGGACACACAGTTCTCACAAAAGTCTGGGTGGGTGATATAAATTGCACAAAATCAAATATCTGTCCATTTGCACATTTTACACACTGTGATAGTATTATGTTTGTCATCCACTTCCAACTATCATTAAACCATTGCCAATTGCCTCCTGGTATATACTTAGAGATGGATAGTTCCTGAACCATGTTTTAAACAACTCCCAGATATGTTTGCTTTCACTGGATGTAATATATGAATATTATGTATGATCCAAATGGATGACATCCTCACAGCTGTTGCTCCTGACATCCATTGCCTCCATGAGTCTTCATCCATTTCCTCATGTCGTCATCTTCAGGAACAATTTGATGAGTGGTTGAATCAATGTCACCAATATGTCAAACATATTATCCATCATTGTGTCCTTGTGTAGGTTCCTGTGAAATGGAAAACAAGCCTTCATTCTGGCTAAATAGACCTGCTCCTGGGAATTGAGCTTGATCTCCAGATAATACATAAGTTCTGCATCTCAGGCATTGAGTTGGTGGTAGTGACAAATGGTCATTGTACCGCAGTTCCACTGTCGCTAAGTTGGCCCAGTAGGTGACTGCACAGCAGGAACAAAATACATGCCCACATCTAGTGATAACACAGGTCATGCTGTGCATGATGTTCTCAGTTATTGAAACAGTGACTTCGAAGGAAGCATTGGTGATTAGACTCATGTATGATCAAAACATCTGTGACATCAATTGCATCAATGGCCAACTCACATGAATGTAAATCAGTTGGGTGACTTACATAGCACATCCATGGTTCTCATCTAAATCCCAGATGCTCTCCTCCATTCTTCCTGTCAATTTCCATCTCTCTGATTTTGCAGCCCACCACTTTGTCTGAAAATCATGCAATTCCTTCTCCAATTGACCAACCTTGTCATTGTGTATCCTTCTCATGCCCATGATCTTGTCCTTTGTAGTCTTCAACTCCAACTTGGTGTCCCACAATTGCTTCTCTGCTCCTATCATCATCCCTTGCACTAATTCTTCCCTGAGGTGCATCTGTTTGTGTTGCTCTGTCAGATCATCATACTCAAGTGTCTTTCTCTCCAAATCCTTTCTCCACAACTGGGTCATTTGGCAGTGGAAATCCACACATCTTGTTAATGACGCTATTTCTTGACGCCCACATTCAACCTGTGAACTCATCTTTGCTATTTCTTCATTCTGTTCTGCCAAGACCTGAGACAGTGAAAGATCCCCAACCGAGACACAATCTTCCATTTGAACATTATGAGTGAAGTAAATATGTTCAATATCATCTTCAAATTGGCCCATCATCCTGCACATGTCAAGCAATGGGTTAGGGTACTTGGTACCACAGTCGACTTTAACCATATTGACATCATCCTGGATCATATCTACTGACATGCCATCCTGAAGAGCATTTCCTGTCTATCAATTGATGCCAAATGATTTGGAATGACCTTAAGCTGTAACGTAGATGTTTTCCGATCTTCCATGATTAATGCTACACGTCCCTCTTGAGAAATGCTCCATTCCTTGTGAATTCATTTGAGGATTTCAGTTGCCCTGTATCGTGGGTTTGACATTGTACCAGGTGATTGGAGAAAGGTGAAATGATGATGGATGCTGTACAATAGGTTGGATACAGTGCAATCAACATTTGTTATGAAATATACAAACACCACCGTCAATCATATACAGAACTGGAAATATAGTCCATATATGGACAATGATGTCATACCTGTATGTTTCACCCACACAAATCCATGCACAAATCAGCATTAACTCCAATTTGCACATTTCTCTCCGTCTTCATTGTGATGTGACGAGTGTCTGACACCAAACATGCAAATCATCATGTCCTCAGATTTGCACATACGTAGATGGTTTTGTTCCAGATTGTGCTGTTTGTGATTCAATTTACCTGACACCTCGTCAGGGAGATGCCACATCAATCTATATGATGGCACTATACACTTATGATGTAAAGATTTGTTATACAAAGTCATCTGTCTTTTGTCATGTCTTTTCCAAGTGTGCACCTTGTCTCTCATCATTTGTTTTCAAGTTGTTCAAGAGCCCCCAGGATTCTTTCAAAGTACACATGTTGCATTTGCATCATGTTCATGAGTATTTTGTCAGTCATGCTTGAGAATGACAAGCACAGAGGGTCAGGAGCACAAGTGGGAAGGGAAAGGGTGTCAGAAGGAAAGGTGGGGGCAGGAATGGGGGCAGGGGCCAGAGATGGAGATGATGATGATGGGACATTATACAAGGCCAACCTGTCTTCTGTTGGTTTGGGAGTCATTTCCTGGTGTACCTCAGTGACATCAGTGGCAGGAGTGGGGGCACTTGGATGCTGGATGTCTGTTGACAGAAAAGGTGGGCTGCTATCAGAACTGATGAATAGATTGGCATGATCCAGTTGTAAGTGGTGGGTATGTTCATTATCCTTGTCAGATATATCAGAAACCTGTGGATCTATTAGATTATGTCAAAGGACAGAACCATCATATTCACTCATCATCTCGATGTGGCAATAACTTCTTTTTCACCCCATCAGAGATCCATGATTCGTGTTGTATCCTATCTTCATCATTGGAGACAATTTGTGGTCCTGATTGCATCATCAATAGCAGATGGTCTTTCTTTGTTTTCTATTGAGTGCATATCTGACTTTGCATTCCTGATAGCAGTTAGTATAGATGCAGTAACATTATCATACCACACACTCACCATCCCTGCCTTCACACAAGCACCACATGGCCTGCATGCCAGGAACCATTTATATTTGGGGTTGGGGTGAAGAGGCCATTTTTGAGTGTGTCAGAACGTGAAACAACCCAAAAGGTGACAGCATCAACTGGCACTCTAGGGAATTGAAGACTGAAGAGGACACACCGAAAGCACTAGCAGTCGGTTGCAGAGGTGATCTCCCTGGCTGACTATGGGGGAAAACCAAGAGAACTAGACTGGAGTTCTCTGGCTGGCACTTGCGGCCTTATATACTGGAATGACATAGTGTGTACATGTTTGTATCGGATCTACCGATGAGTCCCAACATAGACTAAGTATGTGGCAGCATGTGTTAGGGGCATGCATCAAGCATAGCCATGAAATAGAAAGGAAGTGAAACGTGAGGCAACCGCATGGCGGTGGCAGAATGGAAGAGAAGGAAAGAAGAGCATAGCCATGCACTGCACAGAAATGAATGAAGGAGTTCATGAGGCATGGGTGTGAAACGAAAAGGGAAGCATAGGAACAGCATGGCTGTTGTAAGTTAATCTGATAAGATAAGAAAGAAAGAAAACGACTAAGTCCGTTTAGATGATGTTAGGCGTATTGAGCTGTAACAGAACGTCTTGGACTTGGATTGGTTAATGAATGGTCAGCATCCTTCATGGATCAAGTTTACACTGTAGAGGATTCTGTTGTCAATAAATCCTATTACTGATTGATTGATAATACTGTATATCATATAATGCATTCATATTTGTACATGCGATGATATAATTTCCCAGAAACAAACACTGTTTAATTCACAACATCACAAATACACATATATAGAACAACTCTTATTCAATGCACAAAATTGAACACTTGGTCGTTTGCATGTTCCTTGCTCACAGAATTTGTTGTAGTGTAAATGGTTGGTTGGATAGAAACGTGTACAGAGAGTTAGTCCAACAGTTCAATTATTTCAATGCTGGCAACTTGACAGCAATTTCCTTCTCCAATACTACACACTAATCTGTCATCTTGGAGTTGGATGACACCCCTGGTGCAGGCGTGATGAGGTGTGGCAAGTGGTCACAGCTCTCATGGTGGTGGGGAACCTTGAATCAACATCGATGTTTGGCCTTCATGGTTAGTGGCACTCTCTGGAGAAGATCAAAAGACTCTCTCACGCAGTGCACCTGGACAATGGAGTCCAGATTCAACCAGTATAGTTCAAAGTCAGGAATGTGGGTCATTATATCAAGATAGTGGACTCCCAGCTGTATCATTTCATGATGGGTTATTGCATCCTCCCACTCCTTTAAAGTGTTGCATCCATCCTCACCTCCTAAATGCTCTATCTCGTCTTCATATTTGTTGATGCCTTTTGTGACCTCCTCAACCAACCCTGTGATCAAGTGCTGAGTCCTAGAATCCTCTCGAAATTGCATGTTCTCTCCTCATCCAATTTGATCTCTCAATAATCCCAGGCAATGATTGATGGCATATGGGACAGTCAAATTTATCCATACTAGCATTTATCCTGACATGTTGAACCCACTGCATCACAATGCATCCAGTGCAGAACTGGTGTCCACACAGACCATTCACAGACATGGCCCATATCTTACATAGACATTGTGGAAGTGTTCAGTATTTATGTGATCAATGGATTGTACAATTTATAGGGCTTATATGACATCTGTGCATCTGAAAAATACCAATAAATGTCAGATAATATTCTAAAGAGGAAACAAATATGCTTACATTGGACAAGTAAATTCAGATCGGAGCAATGTGCACTTCAAAAGAATGCTCATGATGTCACTTACCACCATGAAGCAAGATGTAGATTCTCCTGCAACACCCCTGGGCCAATCCATCTTGCCTTCCTCCTCGTCAACACCCATCATTATTACCTTGTATTTTCTCTTCAATGACAAGTATTTATTAGTCATCAGCTCCTTTTCTTCCTCCAACACAGCATGTTGCTCTTGAAGACATGCATGATCCTCCTCCAGTTGTGCAAATGATACCTTCAGCTCCATCAGTCACCTTCCCTTATTGCGAGATTTGTGTTTCAGTATTACATCTTCTATCAGTTGCCCACCATTGTGTTCCAAGGAAATGTTTCCTGCTTCATGCATGCTCTCAACATTGATCTCATTCATTGGAACATTTGTAACAACTCAATGAACATCAGACACCTCTCACATGTTACAGGCAATTGTGCCCTGACCTTGTGAATCTGCACATTGTAAGAAATGTTCTCTCATCCACTGCTGTAGTCTGTGGGCCAGATTCATGGACAAGCAGATGATTGAATGGTTCTGTGGAATAAATTGTATGCAGACTTGAAAGTCTCTAGAGAGAGAAATGTCCTCCTTGTGTTTCACCCAAAATGCTTTACCAAAGAATTTGAGATATATCAGTGCAGATATTAAACCACGTGGAATTACATAACACAATATATGATATATTTCTACAACCTGACCAAGCCCAACCAACATCATATATCAGGATATATGCACACATGATCTCATGCCTTAGATTGTACTGTACAACATCACTAATCTGATCTATCAACCCACAAATATCTACTTTTCTGTTTTTGTGCAGTGGACCCTCTTCAAACTATACACATTTGTGGTACTATGATCTTACCTACAAATATACAGGTGTGTGAATTTGTGCAGTATGATACATGCTATTCCATTACATTCTTTGATCAATAGTTTGATACATGGTGTCATGTTTTAGAATTGACTAGCTGATTGTGCGCAAATCTTGATATATATTGATTTGCAGACTCATGGACCAATGCTATTGAATGAACATTGAATCACACAATGGAATATTGTTGGGGGTTCATCTCCATGCATATATATTTCATGGAGTTTGAATAATAGTTTCATAGTGGTGTCTGTCAGTGCAGGTTCAAAACTCCAAACAGTTGTGAATGCTGCTTTGACCACCA
>JBBPQQ010000285.1:0-14693 GCA_038092595.1 Boletus subdepauperatus
GCAAGAACCGACCTTCAGTAGGTGTCTCGTATGCCGGTCCGGAAACCCAGGCGTAAATGCCTTCTGCCAGCGCGTCACGATCAAACTGAAGCTGGTGCGCAGCGAGGAATGCGAGTTTTCGTAACCTCACCGAGTACGCATCACCAAGGGGGTAAAACCGGGGGTGTTCTGGGGAAAGAAGTGGTCCAAAGGATGGGTTCATTCCGGTCAAGTTCGGCAGTGCAAAATGATCTTGGATCACGACGACTGGAACTCGGGGTTAGTAGGGGTTCAACACCCTCGCATCCATACGCACCGGTTCCAACGGGTATATCTGGGACAAGGGACCCAGCTGCATTGGTAACTGACGATGGCTTCAGTGTCGTTCCTCGGCGAATTGATACTAACTCACTAATGACGTGCTTCACCCCCAATCGCTTCATGGTGCGGATCCCATAAGTCACCACCGCCGGTTTATGACCCTCGTATGGATGGAACTTTCTGGTCCGTGTCAATTAAGTGATTGGCGGCGAGCGATAAGCTAGCACAGGGACGCACACGGCCGAGCATGGCGACGACTGGGTACCTGTGTTGACCCATCAGGCCAAAGGCCAAGGCACTATTCTGTCCAGCAACTTTGATACAAGCATCGATCTCAGCTCAAGAAGCGAGCGAGCGAAATCCTACGCACCAGTGCTCTGGCCGAAGCCTGGCAGCTGAGCATAGGGTATCTGCACGCTATCTGAAAGTTTGCTGACGAGCGTGCTAAGACCAGATCCACAGACGATCCCGAGAAGTGGATCGGGGAGTTTTCGCGCGTCCAGAACGCCTCGAATTTTCTTGATGGTCTCATCGAAAGGAAGTGGCTCTATGGGGTGGGTCATGATCCGATCTAATAGTGCATCCAAGCAGTGAACGAGATGATACTGTCTTCAAAGACTCTGTGTTTGAGATGTCACTGTGGTGAAGAATCTGAAGATGATAGCAAATAGTAGATGGGCCACCGTACTAGTCTCCCCAAGCCAGACCTAATACGTCGAGATTAGAAGATAGTCGTTCTACCTCCGTACTGAAATGCTTATGCCACCTCCCCCTTGAAGCTGAAACTCCGTGGCACAATACCTCCAATGTTAGCGCTTCCACTTGGCAGACGCGATAAGGCTCTAAGTCAGTGTATCATATGAAATCAGCGTGTCACTGGCACACCTTATCTCGGGGAGAGAGCTCAATTGCCCTACTGTTCTCCCTTAGCCAGGCCTAATATTTCGAGATCAGAAGATAGTCAGCTGCGTCAGGACGCCACTTTCGTCGTGGAATCAACTTGTCAGGGGCCCATCTGCGAGTGAATTCACACTGGACAGATAGGCTGACTCTACGCCGACTCCTTGAACGTTCAGACGGAGTTTGCAAGGATCAGATGTATGTAAAAATGAGCAACACGCGACTCGATGTCAAAGTCCTGTACGTAAGTATGATATTATGCAGTTCCACTGTTCGATGTAAGAGCGGAAAGTGTAACATTCGCTGAAGAGTGTGTCTAACTAAACCAAAGAAAACCGAAAGTACGAATTTTGCATGACCAAATGTACGCCGACGGGCCGCGGAACGCGAGTGGGGGATGTCCCCTGAAATGCTTTCAGAGCCGTCGGTTCAATAATTATGTACAACTCCGGTCCATCAGCCCCTTTGCGAGCCTTCGCAGGCGTCCACGAGTCCACGACCCATGATGCGAATAGCGGCTCAGACTGAGCCCGATACTTATGAGCGACCTAATTCCCTCGAGTCCACGGTGACTCCAATACCACTGCCAGTATGCCGAGTCTCACTTTGCCCCCTGCCCCTCACTACCAAGCTGCACCGCCTACCAAAGTCGATTGTATGTACTACGTGTTAGGGCTACTGATCCCACCATCCTCGCTTATCAAATTGACTGCTGACCTTGGATGCAGTGGACTATGTAGATCTCCCGATCATCGACCTAGCCAACTTCGAGAGTGCAGAGAACCGTGCTCTGTTGGCGACCCAGGTTCAAGATGCGCTGTTGACCCACGGGTTCTTCTACGTCGTCGGTCACGGATACCGCCAGCCGGAGGCAAGAACCTCATGTTCATGTTACTCCGATGAGTCTAACACCGAAATAGACGGACAGGATATTTGATATCGCAGACATACCCTTTACGGGCGTAGGAGATGAAGAAAAACAGGTATATGGTGGGACCATAAAACAGACTGAGTCATTCGAAGGGTACAAACTTCGACACTGCTGGGTAAGCCATTTGTCTTTGGTCCGTTGTCGAGGTTACCCACCTCGATTTAGCATATCAACAACGGAGTCTACGATCAGATTGAGCACTACAACAGTGAGGACGATCTAGTGCTCCGGTGTTTGCTCCAAGTTTTTTTAGCAAACTTTTAGTCGACCGCGATGTCACAAAACAGGAACATCCAGAAGCACTTCGCCCATTCCTCCCGGAGATCAAGGAGTTCTGCAAGTTTAACCACTTCAACGTCCTGCATCCGATCTTGCGGTAAGTTGAGCGTCTTATCGAAATAGTGTATGCTTACTAGCAACCGGGGCGGATCACAGATTGATCGCACTGAGTCTCGAGTTACCCGAACACGCTTTAGTTGACATCCACAACTACGATGCCATCGGTGAAACCACCGGTACGCTGGGTCCTATAGTGCCTCAAGCTATCCTAGCTCGCTCACTTGCTTACTAGTAAGGTTTATGAAGTAGTCAGTGTTTCCTGTCTCTTGTTGCGCGCGCCAACTAAGAAATATTCCACATTCTAGTTATCCACGCTCCGCTGAAGAAGAGGCCAAGACCAATAATGTCTGGCTTAAAGGACACACTGGTGAGTCCTAGACTCGGCCGATGGTCACACGGAATTGACGCTGGACGGCTAGACTTTGGGAGTGTAACCATCCTGTGGAGCCAGCCCGTGGCTGCCCTTCAGATTCTGTCGCAGGATGGTCGATGGCGGTGGGTGAAACACATCGACAACGCATTGGTGAGTCCGCTAAGTTGGTCAGGCGCCCTTCTGATGGTATGCCTGTGCACAGGTGGTGAATGTCGGGGATGCTTTGGACTTCCTCACAGGAGGGTACTACAAGGGGACCATCCACCGCGTAGTACAACCACCTCCTGACCAGCAGGAGTATACCCGCCTAGGAGTTTTCTATTTCGTGAGGCCAGACGACCATACCAAGTTGATACCCATACGCGAGAGTCCTTTGCTACAAAGAGTTGGAATCAACCCCCAGTGGGAAGATAGCGTCGCGCCGACCATGGAGCAATGGAGGAAAGGAAGGACCATCACGTATGGTTTGAATGGCCTGAAACAGGGACAAGAAAAGGGAGTGGAGGAAGAAGTCATCAACGGGGTCGTTGTCAAACATTGGAATTGACGTCAGGGTACCAGAGATTGCGAGGATCGGAGTCTACAGGTAACCAGTACGTGTACGTCTGAAGTTCGACTGCTTGATGTATGTGTAAAACGTCTGCACGATTCCTGACTTGTGAGACCCGAGTTTCTAAACTCTTCTGGCATGACAGTCGGAGCACCACCATACATTCGACTGTAGTGCTGATCCTTCTGCACGAAATGCAGGATGGACAGACCCTTGACACTGGGAGCGAATGGATGTCCATTTTTTCAAGGAAAACTTCGACGCCTGGTTCGGAATCTCGCTGCGTCCTTAATCAAAGATTAAGTCTGTGTCACCTGCTATCAGAGTAGCTGTTTTCCACTGGTGGAGATTTTTACGGAAATGATAGCCCGACTCGTGCGTGTGCAATCTTCTGAAAGTGAACACTGGGGGTGGGCGAAGCCCACCAAACACAGCGTGATGGCTTATATAACACCCAGCGGGCCACATCCGTGGCAACCCCCGATACGGGGATACACCCAGGCATCACGTGCCGTGCCCTGGCTAAATTGCACCCACTCACCTGCCGCCCATGGCACGTGGAGTGACTTGCAGACAGACCTCTCCATGGGTTTCACCCAGACAGCTCTTCTCGTGCCCCACTTGACCCGCTAACAAAGCTACCCCCACCACCATCCCGGGCTGTGCATAGACCATCGTGTCTTTGTTGTGAACCTGACACAGAATGCGTCTCACACCTCCGTCGCGAGCTCCCGTCAAGGACAAGACAGTGATGACCTAGATTACCCCGACAGTCTGCGACATCCAATATGCTTTGTTTCACAAATCACGTTCGTTCTGCATCACGGGCTGTATTTTACGCTGACTGTATGCCCCCTTTTCGCCCTCAAGAAACTCCCGACTGATAATCTTCAACACCGCTCCTGCCACTATTGCATATATGCAGCCCACACACCCCCCTCCCATGACGCTGAGCGACATGCAGACTCAGTGTGATGCCATTCTGCAGAAATTCAAGGTCTGTTGCCACGAACCATTTCCAGCATGTCTTTTGGCTCACTCCTTGTCAAGGATCCTAGTGAACATTTATCGGCCATTTTGTTCGCAGCCGGTCACGAACATCCCGAGATCGTGACAGTCCCGTATCAGCGTGGTGTCCTCCATCTGCAGCACTGGCTCTGCGACCCTTGTCTTGTCAATTTTTATGCAAGCAGCTCTAACACTGATGTCATCGGCTTGCGGCGAAAGACGTTCAAACGTTTCCCCACCTCGCATGGCATCCCGTTCACACAGGCCTACACAGTCCTTTATTGGACCCAGAAACTCCAGATGCCTGTCAACCGTTCGCTGCAGAGGTACTGCGCGGGCGCAGTGGAGTACAGGATGCTGCGTGGGAACGTATTGGTTCTGAAGCATCGGCAGTCATCCTCTGAAGCCTACGAGGACATGGAGAGTGAGGACGTTGCACTGGTGGCCTCCGTGATCGGGAGGTGAGTTGTCTGACACTACATTGTTGTAGTCCTCGGACTGACGAACGCCGTGCAAAAGCGCTGTAGCTGCCGGCTTGCTCGACTGTGTCGACGAGTATGATCACGCGCTCGATGTTATCGAGTTGTAGATACAAGGGCTCATTGCTTGTACGAATGCAATATCCTGTCCGCGGAGTCACGGTTGCTGATGATGTTTTAGATCACCAATCAGACCATCCTTCCAAGCCCATTCGTTCCATCCTAGTACTACCCCCCTTGGCTGTGTCAGACGAGACTTACGGCGTGGCCGGCAGGAACCCTCGTTAATGTCATTGGCTTAGTGGTGTATCCCTTAGATTGAAGAGCCCCTCGGAGTTCTTAAAAATGAATCTTTTGTTAGACATGCCCCTTTCAGGTCTTGAATCTATATCCGTTCAACGTGCCCCGGTTCGTTTCACTGATGGGCTCTCCCGTAATCAGCCTAGGCATGCCAGTGCAACGGCCATTGACATCGCTCACGAATCGAATCCAAGCACGCTCCGTCAACATTTGCAACAATATGATAGCAGTGCATTATAGTACTAGTAATGATGGGCATGACCATGTATTGATCCAGGCCCGATCTGAGCAACAAGCCTAAGGATGCACCACCCTGAATGTATGCCTGGGTTCGGCGTCGCCGGATGTGCCTCTATCGAACATTCTGATCACATCGCCGGTGAACGTTGCTTTGGATCACTGAGAGACGACGACGCACTGTCGAACGCAGGTTTCGATCTCACTGTGACAAGCACCTTTGATTTGCAGAGATATCTTCGTCACTACGAAGAGACTTTCAAACAGGATCAATCCAACAATTGGTACCCTCCAGAATAAAGGCTACGCCTGCGAGCCTACCCGAGGCTACGATGAGGGGAATCGGGTCTGAGGATGTAGATATGCCAAACGAGAACAAATGAAGTACGAAGAGATGGTGGCATTCGAGCCACAGCCAGAAATAACAGAGAAGGAACGAACAAATATCAATGGTTTCGATCTGTCTGGCCACCATTGGTTGTCAGCCCCTCCAGGTGGAACCACTATCCACTTACACATCCTCGTAGACGAAGAGGGTACGTTACTCGCGTGCACGCCGCTTTCCAAGCTGGACGGCGGACACGAGCGCCGCGGTCTCTGAGTTACCACGTTTCTTGAAGGCGGCGTCAGGGTCAAGGACTGTTTGCCTATGTTCTTCGACATCAGAGTCTGACGGGCGCAGAACGCGCACGGTATGGGCGTTGAGCTGGTAAACCTTTTGCCTGATTCGTAAATATGAAAAGGACGTAGTCGCAATACTCACTCGTCGACTGTCCCAGTTGAACGCGTGCAGCGAGGCGCGCACCATGACGAGCGTCCCTTGGCGCAACTCCGAGTACCAATCGTCTGGAGTGATGAGATTGTCGTCGATGTTTCTGAAGTCGAGCTGGCGGAGCTTCGCGTGGACGTGCCGGAAGAGGTCCCCACCGTAGTCGGGTAGGACTGTGGGGTCGTATAGATCGTTTGTCGTCACTAGTAGTCCTCGAAGTCAGCTCGCGGCCGAATTAAACTGTTCACGTCCCACCTTGGTTCTGGATGGCATTTGCAACAGGCAACGACGAGCCAATGTCTGTCTCGACGTAGTCGCTGAGACCAAGGTCCATATCGTCTGCGACATCACAACCGAGCGCTGATGAGCTGGACGCCTTCGCAGATGCGGCGGGGCGTTCGGCCAACACCTTTTTTCGTTTTGTGCGTTCGTTGGGAGGCCTGGCTGCGGTTTTTCGACCCCCACCGGCAGTGGTGTACATGGGATCTGTAACCACGACGATATAGTCGGGATCACCCTCGGTCTCGGACCCCGCGTGCGCTGTCCACTCTTTGATGTGAACGTTCTGTCAACACGTTAGCGACGGGGATCGCGAAAAGGAACGCAATGAGTACCCTCCCCGCCAGCTCAGCCCGATCTTGCTGGATCACGTCACAGAGCGTCACCACCTGGTTGTCCCACAGGTTTGTAAAGTCTTCGGTGGCGTCCGCAGGCTTGCCAAGAACGAAGACACTCTTGACACGAGTCTTGTCCTCGATCAGCGACGGCTGGAACAGTAAGTACGTCTGTCAGAATGCACCCACAGGGTCCCCAATCGCATGTAGCAACATACATTGAACAAAGAGCCAACGAAATGATTCCCCTTTGCGGAGAAGCGCGTCCCACTGAGAGTGGGCATGATCTCGCCGACGAGGATGGTCTCGAAGGTGTCGGCGCCGTTGAGAGAACGATAATCCCATATATTGTTAGCGACAATGTGTCGAGCGAAGTCGACGCCATACGACGAGCGTGCCAACACGTGACGATTCGGCATCGCCAGGAGACTGTCATAGATAGAGTCGTAGACGTCGCTGGCGCTGTCGGTGGATTCCATGGAGGTTGGAGATGAAGGAGGGTCTGCACTAGAGGGATGGATGCAACAGAGTTCTGGATTCCCGAGGCCTCCTCCAGGTTCCTTATAACCTGGAGGTCGGATGCAATGTGTCTGAGACGTGCATTGTTCAACAGGCACCCACATCGAACGACGGGCAACCTGACCTGTTTTAGGACCGATCTGATTGACTTAACAATGTCTGAAAGCCACTGCCAAGGTCTCAGTACTCACTTCTTGTGCGTCGGAGATATCTGTTGTCATCCTCGGGATCTGTGACGGCCCTTCGCTTCAGCGGCCGCCTCTGCAACGCGCGGGGGGGATCGACCTGAGTCGACGCACTGCAATGGAGGGTGACGCTCTGCTCTATGTCGTCCAACACCGTCGACACGTCACAGGTGCGCAGTAGACATGCTGTGAGAGTCTGCGAAGCGACCGTCATCGCCCGACAAGGTCCCCCCGTCAGCGTTGACAAATCACTTTCGGCCTGTGCACGCTGGGCACCTTCTGAGTCATGAATCAGAGTCAAGAGATTCAGGATCTCGAGCCGTTTGGTTTCACGCCGGACGTCCTCGCTCTGACGACACGTGATCCGGTTATTAGAAAACGGGCGCAAAATCACAAGCCCGGCCAACGACTTTACGCGCGAAAGCATTACATATGGGGACTCTGTTCCTTTGCTGCCTTCGAGATCAACGATCACACGCTCCATCGTCGAACCCTGGGACTTATGAACCGTCATCGCGAACCCCGGCAAGATGGGTACCTGTGTGCGTTTGAACTTCATGTCCCCACCATGGAATGGATGTCGAAGATACACATCAACCGTGTCTGCGATAACAACCGACTCGTGAGGCTGCAGATGTGGAAGTGGTTGGTCCGTGGTTGACGGCGTTCGAATGACACAAGACACCGCATGACGGCGACCGTCGGAGTCGACTGTATATCGGACGCTTACCAACGTACCGACGCACCCGTTGACAATGCCGGACTCGACATCGAAGTTTTGTGTAATCATGACTGGCATACCAATGACGAGGGGAATCCGTCCCAAACGTTGCTGCGTTTCCCCCGAGTGCAGGCGGTGGAGGTAGACTGATTCGTCCGCACTCAGAATTGTGCCGTTCATGCAATCAGCAGATTCATACCAATGCAGCGGGCGACCCGCGCGTCGAGCAAAGGCAAATGTCGCCCTCTGGTTCAGAGCATCCTTGGCATCGTTGCTCGACACAAGGATCGGCGCACTCAACCACGCGTCGTCATCCCACGACGGACAAACAGTACGCAGCAACCTCGACTGCAGCACACGATAATCGTCGTCCGTGCACCTACCAATACGCAGGCGGGACAACAACTCGACGAACGCAATGTCTGCATTCCCGGACTGTCGCAAGACTTGCGTCAGCAGTACGACCACATCGACGGACAGCCACAAGAGGCGTCCGAAGACGTCCGATTGCGCTCTGGGTGTCGACACATTGTGACCATTCGTCCGGCAGTACAAAGACCGTTGACCCACTGGTGGCAACTGAGCAAAATCCCCTGCAAATACGATATTAACACCCCCAAACGGTAAGTCGTTGCCTTTCGCGATGCATAGTGCCTCGTGAATAGAGACAAGCATTTTGCGTCCGATCACAGACACTTCGTCCACGAGGAGAAAATCCACCCCCTCCCATTTGGCAATCAGATCGCACCTGCTCTTTGCGGAATAACCAGAACCCCTTCGTTCATTGAGGTTTAATGCGGCATGTAGTGTGGATCCAGAGACATTTCTGGCAGCGACGCCCATGAACGAGCAGACCCGAAAGCGCCGAGCTTGTCCTGTTCGTGTGAAGAACTCCTGAATGGCATGGACCACCCGCGTCTTCCCAGTACCTCCAGGGCCTCCTATAAACATCCGAAGTGGTGGCGGACGATCCTGCATTGCCTGCCGCGACACCAACGCGAACGCGCGCCGCTGCTCAACATTCAAAGAGAACTCCTCAGCAATGAGATCAGCGACCGGCTGCAGTCGTGTCGCAGAGGATGCTTGTCCTATATTAGCGACTATGGGGAAAACAAGGCGGTTCCGGTGAAATTCTTCGACGCCCGATCCAGTCTCGGTGTCCAGGGTGCAAACCTCGGGTCGAGCATCGCCCGAGAGGGACGCTCTGTCAGGAGGATAGGGTTCCTCGGCTAGCAACCGCCGCCTTGATCGTTCCAGCCGTTCACAGTATGCAGCTTTCCATTCGTCTTCCAGCGTCTGAAGCGATCCAGAGATGTCATGCTCATTGCAAGGATCCACGAGACGAGCCTGTTGCTCATCTGAAGCAATGGAAACAAGATCAAACCTTCCCGACTGTTCCAGATGGTGAACACATTCCAAGCTGGTGTTCTGCTGCAGGAGCCTCTGCCGCGTGCGACTTTCTTCAAGGGATGTCAACAACTGCATGCGGGCACCGTCGTCCCCACCGTCATCGAGCGAGAGAAGGTGTTCGTCATGTCCACCAGCGACAATCATGGGGGGCACATGCCTCTCAGACGTCTTACCACCTCGCTGCCTGCGCCGCGCCATATCGTCGTCTCGCGCATCCTTGCATTCCTGGATTGCCTGGATGTTGTCAACTAGCTTCCGATGGCAAGGGAATGTCCCTGCCTGATCGTCCACCCATGCATCATATGCGTCTGTCCAACTGTTGCAATTCCCACGAAGGTCCAATGTACATCGCCAAGGTTTGAACAGGATAAGCATCAGTCGCGCGTGCCGTGCCTTGGTCTCATCTCGATCACCCCGCGGCAAGCCAGGTCCGATAGGGACTGGTACGTAGCGCTTCTGGGGATGTCGCACCCGTGCCTGGCGTGTCCTATGTTCCACATGGTGCGACAAAAACGGAAAACTCGGTCGACGATACGAGCAGTCCTTCAGAACGTCATCCCGCGTTCGAAAAGAGTCGAGGCTGGGAGGCAAAACATCGACTTCGCTCTCGGAACAGTCAGACCCGCTGGGTTCGGTATCCGTACCATCCAGGACGGCGGACCGACGCGACCTTTTCAAGATCTTATCCACCTGTGCACAGAAGTCCCAGAGGCAAACGCGCCCAAGCTCGCACGGGCGGTAACGGTAGTCGTCCACCTGATTGGTGTGCGGCACGAGATTACCATCGCCATCAGTTCCAATCATATAATCCTCGGCAGATGGCACAGTGTCCTCAACCGGATCATCAGACACCTCACTCTCACTATCGTCTTCACTACCCGCGCTCTGATCACTGGAGGCATCAACCTGCTCACTCTCACTATCATCATCACTACCCGTGCTCTGATCATCACCCACCTCGGGCTGCGAGACAGGAACTTGCTGATAACATTCGGGGCTTGGTAGCTCCCTCTCGACTACACCTTCAAAGCTAATCCAGTAAAGATTCCGGTAGGAATGGCTCGTGTGATGATCGCCGTGCTCGAGCAAGTACGAACACACCTGCTGAGCTGAGAGCTCCTGATGGGAGATCATCGAATGTGCACATTTCTGCAGCAGTCGCTTCGCGCGTAGCCTCAGATCGTCCACAGACGGATCATAGTCACCCAATTTCCTCACAGCAACATCTAACGCCAAATACGCCACGTGTGCCTTCAATTGAGTCTTGGTGATGTAGTCAGTAATGTAGTATAGAACGGCCTTCGCTGATCGGCCAGTACCCACAAACTGAATGTCCATGTTGCAACGAAGACACTCGAGTATCGTCTCGTTGTAACGATTGACCATGCCGTCCATGTATCGTAGGTGTAAGTCACCGGTTTCCTCGTCCACACTGCTTCTGCCCACGAAGTTTTTCTCATCCAGGCCGAAACGGCACTCCCTGGGTTCGGGGGGTCCCTTCCAGTATTTGAAACAGGTCGCTGTGTGTCTATGAACCTGACATGCTGTCGCTAAGTGGTGAACGTCTTTCTTTCGTTTCTGAAGGACACCCGGGTCGTCATCATTGCCAACCAAGGGAGGACCTCGGACCGAACAAGGGTGATGCACCGAAGAGGGTATGTCTATTTCCGGGAGAGGGTCCTCTGGAATGGAGCTCGAGATAGTGTCATCCAAAAACGCGACCAACCGATCGCGGAACTCGATATCACCACCCAACACCCTCTGTTTGATCTGATCAGAATTCAGACTATCCGACAGCCAGATAAGCCAGTGAGTATGCTCGGATCCCCGCCCCTGCGCCTCAACGCACCCGTAGTAAGCGCTCACAGGGCCCAGTATGCCTTCAATTGAGTCACGGGACGCGTCGGACAAATCACCGTCGTAACACAACACCGCACGGATGAACGCAGTCATGAGCAAATGAAAGAACCGGGATGCGACCACTGGGTTCTTTGCTACCAGTATCGACTGCGACCAAAAATCGGGGACATCTTCCGGCAACATGGCGTCCAGATCAAACTCGCCACCAGACATAAACTTAACAATGGGACTATACACGTCCGCAGGGTTCATTGTTACGTAGAAGCTCGGTAGGCCCTTCTCGATCATAAGAGCCCTAATCTCATTACGCATGAGGACCCTCGAGCTACTCGAGCCTTGGACACGCGTGGTCACATGGGATACTTGCTTCAACAACTCGCGTACTCTCTTCTCCTCGCCCGTGAAGCAGGTTGTGTGGTCACCACCGACAAGTCTCTCGGCCACTGCATGCACAGCTGAGGGCGAAACCTTAGCAAAGTCAGATCTAAATGTGTCGAACAACCCGCGGTTTATTTTCAAGCTGGAGTGGAGCAGAATGCTTCGCTTTTGGAGCACATTGAACACAGTGAAAATAAACGAATAGTGAGTCTGGAATCGAGGATCAGACAATTCCAGCCAATGTTTAACATGACGCTTCAAGGATACCCGACGACGTCTGTTATACTCTTCTGGGGCGCCCAGACCGTAAGGAAACAGTGTAGGGTAGATCAGAGGAAAGAAGGCCGGATTATTGATGTCCCCGACAGGCCTCGCTCCATGTGGCACCTGGACATATCCCTTGCCCATTTTTGCGACGTGCTCCATCGCGGCTGCACGGAGAACATGAGAAGGCGCATCTGGGTCAACGTTTGCAACAACGACAGTCTCGAATACATCTACAGCCTCACTCACGCCTGACCCACCGCGCTGCGAGGAGCGATGACTCTGCAAGGCAGTGTCGTACCACGCAGTCAGCGAATCGCTGCGAAATGACGGGGGAATCACTTCAAGGGGAACAGGCAACACGTCCTCATCGTCAAGTGATTGTAAGGCACCACGGTTAATCCGGACATCTTTGTAGAACGGGTTATGCGCCTGCAGCCACAGCAAGGCGGCAAACACTCTTTCCTTTCTAACGATGAGAGGTCGTGCATGCATACATAGCCACTCCTTCGATGGCGGTGAAGATCCAACGAAGATCACACAGATAGGGGTGATGATGTCCTCGATGGGAGGAGGAAGCAGGTTGACCACCCTCTCAGGATCCTGTGGAAACACGATGATGTGCCCACGCATCCCACGCTGCGCATTAGGAACAGACGACCCCTCCACTTCCCGGAGCTGAATAATCCACGATTTCGCCCTGCAACGGGAAATCATAGCCTCTTCGATCACAGTCAATCCACGTAACTCGACAGGAACATCTCCAAGGAACAAATGATTAGCCAAGGAAAGGTCAGGAGTCGATCCCTTCCTCAAACATCGCCAACACAGACCGCAAAAGCGCAGCGCCGCTGCTCGACGATCGGACACGACGACACCTTCTCGAGCGACAAGGACGTCACGTAAAACTTCGTGGGGTGTATCGAACACAGGTCCCACACATTGTGGATCAATCCATCGGGCGTGAACGATCTCACCGTCCACAAGACGCCTATCCGGCCTCTTCAGCAGTTCGAGGTCAACCTCCGCAAGACCCACCTCAACCATTTCGGTGCAGCTCCGTGCAGCACTACATGACGCACAGACGAACGTCTTCAAGGCCTCCGAGGACGTCGCCTGCCGAAACCGGCGCACAATCTCGGTCTTCCTATGATCAGGCACAAGAACTGGCCAGGCCGGACGTGAAACTTGGGGCTCAAGCTCCCCATGGCGCATGATCAGACGATCAACATACGTCCTTAAAGTCCGTCGAAGCCTAGGAAGGCTGGAGGAAGGATCGAAGGACACGCCCTGCAGTCGCAACAGCCGCTTGAGAGGACGAAGCTTGATGAACTGGCGAACAGCATCAAGGATGCGAATCTGCAGGTTCACATTGTCGAGAGACACCGACGGAGATCCAGGCATATAATGCCGAGCTACAGCCACGCACAGCGGATGGCTTGCGCGCGAATGCTCGGCACAAGCACCACAAGTTATGTGCAGCACTAGGGCGTCGAGTAGATCTTCACGACCTCCAATGAGGCTAATTCCATGCGCACACCCGAGAGACAGAAGGGTCGGTCGCGCAATACGATCGATATTACTGAATAGCATGTCAGGCCCTATATCACATTGAGCAACATTGCAGCCCAAGTTAAACTCTTCCAGCATCAAAACCAATTTCCGGCGCTCGACCTTAGCGCCAGACTCGACAAGACCAACAGCGCGC
The DNA here is from genome assembly GCA_038092595.1 of Boletus subdepauperatus. NCBI lineage: Eukaryota > Fungi > Basidiomycota > Agaricomycetes > Boletales > Boletaceae > Boletus > Boletus subdepauperatus. The sequence goes on from JBBPQQ010000285.1 coordinate 13,846, forward strand.
GCAATCAACGCCAACCGCTCAGTGGAGTACCGGATGTCAGGCCGCAACACCGAAGTGATGAGAAAGGAGATGAGATCAGTACGGTCCCGCAGGCCTCGACGGACAACACTGCAAGCAACACCATTATAATCGTCCCGAGGCAGCATACACATGCCCGTAAAAAAATGTCTCAAAAGGGCATCACTAAAGCCTGTTCCATCTGAGATAGCAGCCGGGATGCCATGTAAGGCACAGCAGCGGGCGAGAACATCAACATCGGAATGGAACACAGTCCAACTTGAAGGGTGTGACGTCGAGACTTCCGAGTGCAGCGCTGCTTCAAGCGAGCGCACGGTTTCTACACGCTGAGCTGCATCCTCGGACACAGTCCTCAAAGGAACACACGGATCCACCGCCGATGCATCCGAAATGCACCCCGAACGAGGGGAATTGTACATCGAAGACTCCTCGACACTCGAGGGAACAACATCAGCACGAGAACCTCGCACGATGGCAGGACGGTCATCAGTAACAAGGCGGAAAAGGGCCATCCACTCACGACCCACGACAAGATCACAATCGATGTCTCCGATGTCAACAGGGACATCAGCTGTAAAGCATGATCCGCAAAATAGGGCTTGAACAATCCCGCGCGACAGAGGAGCACCCCCAGAGACAAGCGCTGCGATGACAGGCGAGACGATGCAACGGTCGACCGCATCGTCGAAACGACCATGAACGGACCGCCCGTTTAGCCGCATGAGTGAAAGGAGGCAACGATGAACGGGCGCCTCACCGGCACAAAAATAACACAGGGCCGAAATAAAGCCAAAAACAGACATACTTACAAGAGCCAAAAACAACCGAAC
>JBBPQQ010000286.1:0-14674 GCA_038092595.1 Boletus subdepauperatus
CGTTTGCTTCAAAGGTTACAAGGCTGATTGACGATCGTGCGGAAGAACTTGCCGACGGCATATCGAACGTCGCCATCTCCGCCGCTGTGGGAGCGTAAAGTGCCGAGAAGACCAAATAATGATAGAAAGGAGCTTATTTTCTTGATGCTACCAACCCATGTCGACATGGTATCGTGCCGATCTCGATTGCGCGCCGGTGGGGCTCGGGCATAGGTTGTAGACGACAGTGGACATTTGGTCTGAATCCTGAGGCCTAATGGGTTCGTTGATACATTACGGCCTGTAACCTCACATGTTACATATAGACGGACACCAGATTGATCAGATCCTATGACCACCGTACAGCTGTGATAGTATGCTGTGGTCGGCCTGTAGAAAAAGTGAATTGGAAGCAACAAGCAGTTTGGCCCAAAACAGACCTTTGATAGTGAATCAGCCTTGGGACCACCTTGAACAACTTGAAAAAGGGACGCGCTCGGCGTTGATTTTCCATTCGATTCATCGAGTTTGGGAATCGTAGCGCATCTGTGTGAGAACCAATTCTAGGGCCGCCGTCTTCATGACCACGGTTGAGATCAGCGAGGGTGAATTCTGTGTCATTGATGGCAGGTCAGTGCAGATTTTCGTCATCGATCAAATTTTGGTTCTGGGTCAACTGATTTCTGCAACCTGGTGACCGTGACGACAACTCGAACAAAGACCCTCTCGCATTGCCTTCCGCCCGCCACATTAATACGCTTCCATCTCGATGCATCAATGTCACGTAAATCGTTGTTCCAAAATGCCAGTGCTTCCCGACGCAAATGGTTAAAACATGGGTGGGGGAAAACCGCCAGGGATTCCCAAGACTGAACCACTCACTCCCTCTCTCTCTTCGATTTTGCAGTTCGTCCCTGCCGGCACACCTGTCATGTCTTCTGACTTGGAGTCCACTTTGGAGGCTCTCCAGATGAATGACCTTTCATCTGGTACGGTTTTTCGCACCTCTCATCTGAATGACTGGTTTTATAGATTAACGCAGTCGTCATTGTCACTGCTGTAGTGTATGATTATGGTAAGCAGTACCTTTGTGCATGCTATCCTTCTCAAACTGAAATGAGGTCCCATTACCTTGCTGGCAGTCCTCGTGTTTTCACGAGAGGTGTGTTATTAATTTATTTTGCTCTCCACATCTCATTTGTTGCCTGACAATCCTTAAAGATTGAGTATGTTTGGGTGAGGAACCAATAATCACAATTGTCGAGCAGGTCCCTTATGGTCTCACAGCACAGACCCTGGACTTGGGTTTCTACAATGTTTGTTCTGGTATGTATAAAGACTAAGGAGTTCGCTCCATTGCATGTGTTTTGAATTGACAAATCTGTAGGTCTGCTATCTTGGTCTTTCTTTTGCTATGTAGGTGTTTCATTGCTGAGATGCATGTCAAGTTACAGAACTAACAATAAATGGTTTCCAGTCTTGCTAGCCTTGGTGTGTTCAGAGTTAAATTAAACTCAGAAATGAATTGAGTTGATCAAAATCATTCTCAGTTGGTAGTACCTTTGTGTCTGGCCCAGTAAAAGTGAAGTTTTCTGCACTGTACATTTTTTGTTATTAATGATTGTCTTTTGGTAGACATATGCATTTAAATTTTGGTTGTCAGCTGTATTGATAATAGTTCATATGTAGGTGTAAGCATACCAATTTAATGCCCTCTAGCATATCAGGATGAGCCATGGATATTTTGAAGGCACTGGAATTTATCTGGTTGCTGACTGGGAGTTGCCTATATTCCTTGCTGCTGCTGATTGTGAGTTACAGTACTATACTCCATAATTTCACTTCCCCTAACATGCCTTTAAATTACAGTGGTCATGATCCTACAGGTGTATGCAATGTGGAAACAATCCAAAAGGATCCTTTATATCCTCTTGTTCATTTATGTGCCACAGATTATTATTTCCTTTGGTTTTCAAGCTATCTACAATCCCACCTACCTCTCAGGTATGTCTCAAGCCAAACTGCAAGCCAAACTCAAATCTCATATGTTGGCCTCATGGCTCCTACCACCTTTTCTCTAGTCACAGCTGTGCAAATTACTACTGATGTTGCTTTTTGCAATTTTTCATCTGAGTCCAGCAATAATGCACTACAACTACTGTGGGGTGTTATGGCTCTCTGAATGGTTCTTGGTGTTGTGCTTTTAATCCTTGCTGTCATCTCAACTGTGGGGGGGTCCATTGTGATGTACAAAGCAACCAAGCAGTGGCAACCTAACCACTACATGAAACTATTTGCAAAAGATGGAATTCTCTATTTCCTTGTGTATGTCTCCCCATTTCCCATTCTTTCAGTTCCATTCATTTCCCCCCTATCTTACTCTTGAGTACCACAAAAACTAACCACACTGAACTTCTAGGAACTTGATTTTCAATATCTTGACTAGCACAGCTTGGCTCCAAGATACTTTTCAACTCAACACTACTTCACTGGTTGTCCTAGCGACACTTTCTTATACGTCTCTATTCCCCATAATGCCTCGATTTATCATCAGCGTGCGAGAGCTGTATGACCGCGACCTCCGTGGTCTTCAGCAAGGGAATGACACCGGATTCGGTGTGTCATCGCAACCCATCTCCAGTGGAAACGCGGCCTTGTCTGCGATTCAGTTCGCGGATCTCGCACCGGTTCAGGAGGAGAGTCAGGCGGCGGGGGGTGGAGTGGATGACTCGGAGGCGATTCGACTCGAGATGGTGGGGGATGGTACGCGTCAGGTTTGATAGGGCACTTTTTTGCGCAGAAAGTGGGCAAGGACGGGTCACGGTGGTCTTTATGAATGCTGACTCGGAATCGATATTTACTTTACCTATGCAAACGTTCGTCAGTCTTTGTCGAATTCCGTTAAACCTGGTGAGGGCACACCCACTGTCGGAGGTGTCGTATCGACCATAAAAATATACCTTGGTCGTGGTCGGATCGCATCATATTTTTGACGGATGTGGGAAGAGCTGAACCCAATGTTTTGTACACTCGCTAGAACTCCAGCGGCCTAGGTACAGTGCCCATGCAAAAGTTTTCTAGTCTCTGGGCCTTTGCATTCCATTTCTGTCTTGTTAAAATGAACTTTGTGGAAGAACATAGCTACAATGACGTCGGAAACGCTATGAGCTCAAACCAAGATAGAGAGGTGCAAGTAAAAGTGTATACCGATGAAACAACCAACATGATCAGAGTTCCTTCAAGAAAGCTGCTAACCCTTCGTGACCCTCTTTTCGCTTCGTATGGGATTTCACGACCTCCTCCCTCTGACGATCAAGGGAAAGCATGTTCTTCAAAGCTGACGTCTTGATATGACGAGGTTTGGGGTGAGACTGTCGACCTGGCAAAGGAAGGGGCGCGCATTTGGTCGTTCGGGGAGTCCCAGCGTTGGGACGGAGAATGTCACAAGGTGGCGGTTCCTGACCTATCTCCTTGATCCGTGGAACGGTTGGCACAGTTCCCGAGAATTCGCTTGGTAATTGGATGTCAAGGGACGGGCTCGTGCGCACGTCGATCGAGAAGCCGCAGTGATGACAGCTTCTCTGGAGGGCTTTCGGATGCGAGGACATGATGCGTCTGCACTTCTTCTTCGTAGATGAACCGACGAGGTGTGATGGATGATCACCAGAGAAGTGATAGGTGCCACATTTCGGACAATGGGAAGGGCGCAAGACGGCAGAGGCTTCTGGATGAAGAGCTGCGACACGTGACGTATGGAGTGCGGAGAGAGTAGGAGAGACCGAGTACAATGCGTGTGGTAGGTTCAGTCGATATCGAATCGTCGCCGCGGGCCATTGATCTGTGCCCGAGTCCATTGTCATGTCCGAGTCATTCAAGCAAGTTCGTTTGACCAGTCAATCATTAATCGTGTGCATTGTCCTCCAAATCAGGAAAGTGTTGTCGTTCGTGGGGAGTCGGCGCAAAGGGCCTTGTTGTCTGCGCAGTGTGGGTCGACGCGACGTTACCATGCGTTCCTGCTTCTCCAATATTAACCCTGACTTCTGGTCGGCCACCAAATTTTTGTCCTTCTTTCCACCATGACCCTTCCAAAGCGTGTTCAGCGCACACCCTCCCGTGCTCATCTTTCCTACCCTACGAACTCGGAGCTGGCTCCTTGCTTTTCTACTCCCGAACTCGCTTCTCCACCCACCACGCCCCCACGCGGCCACAAACACTCATTCTCCAAGCCAATGACATGGCTTCATCGCAGCTCTTCTTCCACCTCCACTCGTTCTGTCCCTCATGCCGCCCCCAAACCGACTCGGATATCTGAACCAAAAGGTGGTAGCTCTCTGGAACAATTCAGTTTCCACCGCAGTGGACCACTCGGTTCTGGTGCAACAATCGTGCGCACGCCTCAAGAGGCGTTGTCTGGCGTATTCGACCAGATAAGTGAGGACGGGGTGGAGCGAGATACCTCGTCGCATGATACAGAGAAAAACGACAGCCGACTTCTTCCACAACTCCCCCCCAGTCCCCCTCTCCCACCACTTCCTGATATTCCTGATACAGAAGGAGGCAGGTTGTCTGGTAGTCCCGCAATCGTCCCTCTGTCAGACCACGTTCCGCAAGCACGTTCGTCAGGTTCCGCATCTCCCGCAGCTCACCTCTCTTCTTCACGGCCTACTTTACTAGCATACTCCCCCGCTCCTTCTCGTTCAATACCCAGTCTTCCAGCTGACACTGATCTGACCCCACCACAACCTCCCTTTGAGGCTATTCTCCTCTCACCCATTCCGGATGGCGCAATCGACCCTTCCAAGCTCGTAGTCACTCTGGGGACATGCACCACCACCTATCGAACCTCCCTACGGTCCCTGGTATCCCGGCCTTCTCACCTCTCCCGCTATATCACATCTTTGTTGTCGCCCGTCTCTGAGACAGCGTCGATATATTCAAATGTTAGCGACGCATCGTCGGTTCAGCGCAGCAACGTCTTCAACTCTGTCTTTCGTGATCACCTTGCTTCCTCTGGCTTCCTCCCCCAGTCTTCCACTGGTATCCACGTTTTCCTCGATAGACCAAGTACTCCGTAAGTAACTCGCGATGCGTGCTTCCCACAGCCTCTGACTTATTTTATTTTATTTGGACAGTTACGCGCACGTTCTAGCCTACCTCCGTTCCGTTCCAAGCACCCCAGAACACCCAGAGACGCTACCGCGGGCGGTGCAAGCGCAACTCGGATCCATGTCGCCTGGGCGCTTCGAGTCCCTGCTCGACCTTCGCGACGAGGCCAACTATCTAGGACTCGCCGAACTCGAAAAGTTGTGTTGTCACGAAATAAATCGGTCTCAACGCGCAGGCTCTCCCCTTTCGATGTCGGCCGGCGGCATACCTCGTGGCCAGACGGGGTCGGTACACTCGTTCCACACGCTGGTCGAGCGGTGCCAGTCTCGTCAAGAGGTTCGGCCGTCAGAGCCCCGGGTCTCGAAGGGTAACAGTGGCGGTCGTACCACCAAATCCGCCGCTCGCGGATCCAGTTCGGGTTCGTCGTTTGAAAACAAGGATGTGCTTGTCCGGGAACGAGGAAGGCACGGGAAGGGCATCAAACACGAGGTGGGATCAGCCCCTCCAGGTTGGATCTAGGTTATGGCAATGGCACGTCTCTGCGCACTCATCATGTATGATACAACCTTAGTCCTGTAGTAACTTGCACTGTCCTTGTTCTATTCTTGAGATTTCCCGTAGTGATACCCATGTACCGATGAAAATCCTCTGTTGCAAATATAACACTACTACATGGAAACATAAGACAGGACAGATGCATGTGTTGCAAGCTGATCGAATGAAAATAGCCCAAGGGAATCGAACGACATGTAAACATCTCATAGACATACCCGTACAGAACCGGCACATGAACAGGTCATGAGTCAGTGTCAAGGAGCGGGAGGGAAAACGAAAGCATGCGAAACATCAACACTATCGTACAACAGATGCGGAAAGGAGAAAGGGATCGGAGGTCGGAGGTCGGATTGTTGGGTAACTTATTTCTTCTGTTGGCTCTTCGCTTCAGCGTAGGGGTTAACACTGTACACTTTGATGACGGGGGGGCTCTTGGTCGAGTCGGCCGTCACAATCACCTAGTAGACTGCGTGAATAACATCTTCAAGGAAGATGAGTTCACATACCGGGACCGTCATCAGTTCCTTGATGTCCTGGATCTTGTGACCAGATAGGGTCGTCCTCAAACCTTCGAACACGGGTTCGACCTTGGCATCGGAAAGGAAGCGTTGCCTGGATGTCTCAGTCTCTTTAACGACCTCACTGTCTCTGCCAAGCACTATCTCGTCTTCCTCAGCGTCATCCTCGTCGAAAAGAGCCGTCTCGTCGTGCAAGGAGCGTGATGCCACTTCCATCTTAGTGGCGTGTGCCTCAGCATTCTGCTTAACCTTCTTCAAGTGTTCGTCGTCGCTATTTTCTGCAAGCCAAGTGATGACGTCCTTGCTGGACCAATAGATCTGAAGGGTATGAGTGTGTTCATCATATACGTGGTTCTAAATGGATGATTAGTGGCCGGAAAGATCGCTGAACCACCAGGCTCACATCGATTGGCATCTGGTCCACGTGGACTCTCTTTTCAATACCAAATTCGGGAACCAGTACGTCGAAGGCAGCATCAAGCACATTGACAACCTTGGCCTGCCGGACAACCGGTCCGTAACGATGGGTCAAGTCCGAGATGAAGACGCAGAGGAAAAGGTGGATAGACTGCTCTTGTGCCAATTTCGCGGAATCTCGTTTACTAGAAGATATTCAGCAAGGAGTTGAACATGGATGATGCAGGGGCGTACATGTTGCACTGCTGAGCGATCTTCGCGACAGCATCTCTATCCATGGTAAACTTTGGGTCACCTGTGGATACAGAATTAGTTTCGACCACAACAACGAGATCGTTCCACTCACTTGCACCTTGGAGAACAGATTCGAGTTGGCGGTGCACCAGGATGTCGGCGTAACGCCGAATAGGGGAGGTGAAGTGTGTGTAAAGAGGGACGCTAAGGGAGTAGTGACCATATTTGGCGATATCCAACATTCCGGCACAGAAATATTTGGCACGTTGGGTGGCTTTGAAGGACAGCAGCTCGAGCACCATCCGAGCAGTGGGATTGGCGATTGCCTCAAAGGATTTCATTACAGCCCCCGAGGTTGACGTGTCTACCTCCACGCCCAGACGCTTGGCGCGCTCGGAAAAGGTGTTCTACAAAACAACGTCAACACCAATAAGAGCACAGCGAACGTAATGGAAGTACCAGACGCCTTTCAATAGGTGAGTCGTGCCTACGGAGGAGTGCTTGTTCAGGGAGGTGAACGGCAATGCGCTGAGCAATGGCAGTGTTGGTCAAGAGCATGAACTGGACCCTGGGCTTAAGCTTCAATGATACTGAAGTTCAGACAATGCATACCTCTTCGACCAGGTCATTGGCATTATTACGGTCGCCTTGTGCGCAATCCGTGGGAAGCCCTTTCTCGTCCAACGTGAATGATAGGCGTGACGAAGATAGAGTCAAGGCACCGTCTTGAAGACGTTTGGCACGAAGTTGGCTCGCGATGCCGTGCAGTGCTCTCACATCATCCTCGATCGCAGATAAGCTGTGTTCCGATGACACATGGAGGTCATTCAATGACCGCCCATCGATTGCTTTCTGTGCGTCAGTGTAGGACAGTTTCGCTGAAGATCTTTTGAAGCCTTAGCGTATTAACATAAACAGACTCAGTATGACTCACTTGATAATCGTCTTCCCAAACCACTTATTGCCCACCTTCCCTTCTGGGGTCATCGTAAAGATAGCAGAGAAAGCGAGACGTTCGGCGCCTGGAACAAGGCTGCAGACCTCCTCGCTCAGTGTAGGGGGCAACATCGGCACTGCTCTTTGAACGAGGTACACGCTTGTGGCTCGTTTGCGAGCATCGCGATCAAGGGCAGTGTTGGGTTTCACGAAGTAGGATACGTCCGAAATGTGAACGCCGACCTCATAAGTACCATCATCATTCACCTTGATGGACAAGGCATCATCCAAGTCTTTAGCCGTGTTCGGGTCGATAGTGAAAATCCGTTCCTGGCGCAAGTCCTTGCGGATTTCGTACTCCCTCTCGGGAACACTGGTCTACAGGGTGAATAGAAAACCCGGGGCAGGGAATGAACAACGTACGTCCAAGGAGTGGGAGGGAGGCATTTGAGCACACTCTCGGAAAATTCTTCAGTAGGGAAGTTGCAGTCTTTCAACAAAGCACTGGTCTCAACTTCGATATCCCCAATTGGACCAAGCTCCTCGGCCAGAGTGCCAAAAGGATGGAGAGAAGAGATGGGCTACACCATGGAAGGTGAGTAAACGAATGAGTTGATATCTCGAGGACGTACGTGACGCTTGATACAAGCAACGAACAACCTATTAGCATAGACCTCAGGATTCTGAATGAAATCTGCGGGTGCTTGTTCAGTGGGGATGGCAATCAGAGGTACACGCTTGTCAGTCGGCTTGAACCAGACGATCTTGGGACGTTCAATCGGCCCACGTCGTGGTTCATCCCCACGGTCACCCTCCCGTTCTCGGCGTTCGGCCTCCTGCTTCTCTTTGGTAGCCGCAGAGGACGGACGTAAAAGGCCAAGTGTTCCAGAAAAGAGCTGTCCGGGCATGCGCTCCACGACTGCCACAACATGTCCAGCAAACTGCGGCTTGACCTCGTCTGTGACCCTGAGAACAATGTTAGTGAGATGCAACATTACATTGTGAAATTTATCATACTCTTCATCCTCGAACAACATCAAGCCCTGGCCTTCAACCTCGACGTCATCCTTCTTCTTGTCATCCTTGCGACCCGCGCTGGTCTTCAAGTCGTAGGCAGAATTCTCTTCCTTCTTACGTTTCTTCTCTTCCTTCTCCTTCTTGGTCTCCCACACTTCATCGACGTCAAGGAGCTCGACAGCGACAATATCGCCCTCCAATGCACGATTACGATCTTTAGAGCCGCAAATGTAGATATCGGCATCCAGGACCTCGGTGGCAACATAGGCATCCGACCTGTTGCGCTTGTTGACGCGAAGGATACCTACAACTAGCTTTCCTGCGGCCAAGAGAGGCGGAAGAGAGGCTTGAGGAAGATAAGGAGCGAAAAGAGACTTGCGCTGTGGTTGACTGGACTGTTGTTGCAGTTGAGACTGAAACTGTTGCTGCTGCTGTTGCTGCTGTTGCAACAGGCTCACGCCCCCCATGCCCAAGCCCATCATATTAGCGGCCATCATGTTCGGTAACATGTTTGGGAAAGAAAACGAAGGCATCTTGTGGTGGTGACCACCAGCGGCAGCACGAAACTGTTGCAAACTTTGTAGCTGAGCCTGCGCTTGTGCGAGGTCTGCAGCGAATGCGTTGTTGTTGTTGTTCCCTTGAATCACGCCACCATCTGTGTCAAATAGGTGTCAGATAGGTCAGGGACGTATAATTCAGTAGAAATTGATACACACTAATTCTCCAACTAGAATCGACTCGGGACGGCGTGCGCGAGTGGCCCCCGAAGGGTGAAGCGAAACCATCGTCGAAGCCGTCCTGGCCGCTGTAAGGGAAACTGACAGAACCAGCGTTGTGAGAAGTGCTGGATTTGTTGACAACATTAACACTGTGTCTCCTTCCGTGGCCACGGGGTAAGCCAGGTGGCTGTGAGTCAGGACTAATGCCTAGGCTGGCCATAGAGTTGAACTGGCCCATTGGAGGGGTGAAACCAGGGACATTGTTGTTCCCTGAAATGCTAACGGGGAGGGTACTCTGGACGCGTCTATGCCTATTGGGAGCAAGGCCAGGAGTTTGGAGAGAGAGAACCTGGTTAGAGGCTAATTGTTGTTGGTAAAGCGCTTGTTGCTGTTGCTGAAGGGCCTCTATCTGGCTTTGAATAGCAATCTAGAATAGATGAGTCAAGACAAGGACGGTGGGGCGTGCTTCGCATACCTGCTCGGCCATGATGCCAGTAATGTCGTTCTCTCCCCTCCTGTGGTTCTGGTCATGGACACCGTCAGAGGGTAGATTCTGCTGCTGTGGAAATTGAAATCCAACATCTTCTTCGTTCAGCGGGCCCATGGGCACGTTAGAACTCGTGCGTCGGCGAGCACCAAACATGAAGTTCGGGGCAAGCTGGGGACGCCCAGTAGGACCAATAATATCCTGCTCTTGTTGAGCGGCCAAGGCGGCAAAACGGGGAGCCATGAAACTTTGAGACTGCGACCGGGCTTGATGGCCAGAGGCAGGGAAGAAACCTTCAGAGATTTCACCATCTTCAAAGGACGCACCCATTCCATCCTCTGCGTCTTCGATCATCGCACCAAGGTGAGGTGAAAACGAGTTGAAATTTCCGGAAAGAGCGGATGTACCAAGGGATGCAGCCTTGCGGTGACGAGCAGCATCTGTTAAGGTAGAAGCAGGGAAAGCTGAAGCACCGGGATGGAAAACAGGCGCGTTTGCAGGAAGATTAGAGCCCAGCGATTGTGGAGCATGCATGGAAGCAGCGAGCGAGTTACTGGGAGGAGTCACTTGGTTCGGAGTAGTCTTGAGGTCAGCGATGACACGTTGAAGTGAAGACAACGCATCACTGGATTCAGAAGCAGAGCCAGGCGCCGGAGAAGAAGATTGACCCATCGATGTCCGATCCTTGGCAGCACTGCTCCGATTCACCTGCGAACCCGAGGGTTGACGGTTGCGGGGATTTCCATTACGTTGACCACCACCGCTCTGGCTCTTGTTACGAGGCAGGTCGGGCTTCTTGGACTCAGGTTTCTCGGACCCGGATTCAGTGCCGCCCGGGGCAGGGGTAGCGGGCTTCTTGTTCCCGGACCTGGAAGAGGGCCGTGGGGCGCCTGGGAGATTCCCCGCAGCAGAGGAGGGTCTGGCGTTCGAGGGAGTCCTTTTGGATCCGCGGGGGATGCTGGGGGTCGAGGTCGACTTTTTGGAGTCGTCCTTCTTTGGTTGGTTGAGTGTGTATTCGTCTGTCATTTCGTTCGTAGCGTTACAGGAAATGGGCGTTATATGAATGTTTTATGAGTGTCTGACAAGGGTGACGTGGGCGATGAGAACGAAAGAATATGGGGAAAGAGAGGTACCTGGTAGTAGGAAAGTGGTTATATGCTGAAAGGCTTGCCCTGTAGGGCGTGTGAGGGGATTATGGTGGTGAATGCCGCGTGCAGGCGTGGATGAGATTTTACTAGTTGTCGTCGCAAAGAACGTCGCAGCACCGTTCGCTTCCGTTTTCCTTGGTCTGTATTTCCCACGCACAACACTGGTTGGCGAAGCGCAGCTAGGTCCCGGGTCCGTGCTACAACTCAATAATTGAATGTACCGACTTGAACGGACATTAATCTAGTATGTCTACCAAAGCTTTATGCACCGGTAAGCTTATCAATGATCGCGGCAGTATACTGCTTCGTGGTCGCCATACCACCAAGGTCCCCGGTAATCGTGTTTCCCTCCGCGATCGTCTGCGAATCGGCGCCGTCAACATCCCAAAGGTTGCACGGGACAATCGTTACTTACATCGAGGATCGCCTTCTCGATCTTCGCTGCTTGCTCGTTCAGGTTCATGTGTCTGCAACGAGGCACGTCGGATCAACTAGGCAACCGGCCGCATCGGAACATAAACGTACCTCAACATCATCAAAGAAGACAACAACAGTGCCGTTGGATTAGCTAATCCCCTTCCTATGGATATCGTCAGTCGGCATACATCGGGGTTTCGTGGGCACGGCACATGCCTGCGATGTCGGGAGCGGAGCCATGCACAGCCTCGAAAATGGACGCATCCTTGGGAGGCTTAGCATGATGAGGCTTTCAAGTATCAAAATGCATACCCGTCCAATGTTGCCAGAAGGAGTGAGACCGAGACCGCCAATTAGCCCTGCGCACATATCCGACAAAATATCACCGTAGAGGTTGGGCATCACCATGACGCGGTTCGAATATGGCAGGGGATTTTGCACGATCTGTTCGAAGGATTACCCAGCGTCGCCCATCTGCCCTGCGACGAGCGTACCTGCAGGCAGACTCGATCCAATAAATCCTCATCGTATGTGATATCCGGGAATTCCTTCGACACTTGGCGGCAAGCCGACAAGAACATACCATCCGACATTTTCCTGCTAAACTTAATACGTGATTGCAACACGTTCATGGCTTGGCTTACATGATGTTAGCCTTGTGCACCGCAGTGACCCTTTTTCTCCCACTGGCTTGTGCGTAGTCGAACGCGTATCGGGCCACACGTTCCGACGCATCGTAAGTGATGAGTTTAATAGACTGAACAACCCCGTCGACAATCTGAAATTTCTACGTAAACGCACGGAGGGCTCTTAAGTACCAAACAGCGTACCTCGTGTTCAATGCCCGAGTATTCACCCTCCGTGTTTTCGCGAATGAGGACAGTGTTGACATCGTCGTAAGGTGTCTTGAAACCCTTGATCGAGACACATGGACGAACGTTAGCAAAAAGATTGAACGTCCTGCGGAGTGTCAAGTTTAGGGAGACATGACCCTTGCCAACTTGGTGCAGAGTAAATTTATGTATGACCGCCAAAGGTAGGCTTACTTGGCGTTGCCAGGGGACCTTGAACAGACTTAGTCTCAGAGAACTCTGATGCTATTAAAGGGCCCACCTTTCAGAGCGACGGTGTTTTTCCTGACCGAATTGATTGCCGTGTCCGGAATAACAGTTTTACCCCCTTTTAATACCGGCGTGACACTTACTTCTTCCCAGTCGATAGGGACCTGGTTTCACGTTGAGCACATCGGGCACACGCACGTAATATAGACCTACGTCGGCAGCAGAATAGATGGCCTTGACCGATTCACTAATTTCCGGACCAATACCTGGGACTGACGTGAATGCAACGCCCTGGGGTTGTAGGTCCAGTGTCCTGACCATCGCCCGGAATCAAAGTCACCGTGTATTTTCCCTGCGCGAGAGTAAGTGACGTGCACTGGAACTATGGTGTGTGTTGCTCACATGACTACCCTTGTGTCCAGAAAACGCACTGGTTGGAGCTGCAGACGCATACCGCCTGTAGGACTGGAAACAACGTAAGAAGGAGCTTTTTGTGCCAAGAAGAAGTTGATGTCTACCTGGGGATACCTCTTCGCAATCCCAGTGAGGGACCTATGGGCGAACATTTTCAAGAACGAGAGTGAGAGAAAAAAGTAAAACCGTTGCGAACAAAAAGTCCAGTTGGGCTGGGCACGCGGGCGTCGGGCATACACGGATTGACCCACGTGGAAGATGCCTTGAGATATCTGTGTCCATTTCAGGAAGGTATCCCATGTCACTCTGCCCGTGGTAACAAGTCGAATCGATGCATTGAAAGAATTGCAGGACCACTATAATACACGAAATGCAGCTAGTAGTATCTACTCAGGCGATGCGAGATCAGGTATGTATTCAGAAACATTAGCTGCTTAATAGTCCATCCAGTTGTTGCCGGTATTGCTCCATCGTCTTCTCCATCTCCTCCTCCTCCAACCGGTCTTGCGCGGACTCGAGTTCTTTAAGTCAACATACAACCGTACCAGACAGTATCGCGGGACTTACTGGTAGTTCCTCCCCCACAGTGCCCGCTTGTCCAAGCTTGCCGTTGGTAAGCTCGAACAGCACTTTGTCTACTTCTGCGTCTGCTTCTTCCTCTATCTCTTCCTCTTCATCCATCTCCAGCGTGTCTTCAAGCATCTCCTCCAGTATACCAGCCTGAGCAGTCAACTCAACGTCTGTATCATCGATGTAGAAAACGCCTCACCTTTGTCATCTCCATGCTCATCTCTCGCATAACCCGACTAACTTGCGGAAGTTTGATAAGCGAATTTGAGAGCTTCATGATCTCGGTGGATTTCTGCAGCGAACCAGTGACTTTCGCCATGGCTAAGAAGAATTTCAGGTTTGAATCCGAGTTCTTGCACATGCCGCTCACCGAGTTGCTGCGTCAACTGCGTCCCGATCGAGCCCAACCGCGCCTTGCTCACTGATAATCGGTCCTTCTGTTTGTTGCTTCTTACAACTTCCCGGGCAAGTATTCGCGCAGACTTGACGTCTCCCTTGGTTGCGAGTTGCTTCACCGTCAATCGCGCCTTGGAGGTAGCCGCGTCAAGCTGTGGATCATGAGTCACCTGCCGAGATTTAAGGGAATCCAAGACGCTGACCTGCCTCATCTCTCTATCCAGCTGTCGACTCTCTGCTCTCAGTTTACCTTGCCATAGTCGTACCTTTTCTTCCGGCGTTGGCCCGTACAGAAACCGGTTGATTGACTGCATGGACAATGGGAGTGGAGGGTACCGGATAAATCAGTCCTAAAAAGGATATGTATTCGGGCCATTCCATATTCGTTGACACTACGCACCCGGCCCATCGGCCCGAAAGAATTGCAAGCGACGGCGTAGAAAGTTACAATTTTTGGCCAGATCGAGTCTGCGCCTATATTCTCTTTGCACTTGAATTTCTGACAATGGGAAGGCCGGATTGGATCTCTGAATGAAGAGCTGCGGCGCGCGAGGTATGAAATGGAGCACTATTAATATCACTTCCATCGGGGCAATCACGAGAGTATTATATGAGCATATAAACCCTTGCAAAGATGTCAAATAACTAAAACTTGCATAATATATTATATTCCCATAAAACTGTAGGCTTTCAAGCTATT
>JBBPQQ010000287.1:0-14641 GCA_038092595.1 Boletus subdepauperatus
CTCAGCCGCTGCCTAGGATGGATGAAGATGACTAAGGTGTTTGTAACTGAAGTGAAAGTATATATACTATGGGTGGAGGTACACTCGTATTATGTTACCTGCAATATTAATGTGGTAATGAACCTGAATGAAGAATAGTAATGTATTAAGTGAAGAAGTCAAAAGATTAAGCGAACTTGTCAAAATACTCCGGTACTTGCAGTGCTTCCGGGTTCGGAACAGCGTGGGAAAGTTCCGGAAGTGGTTCCGGAATAGCGCCAGTGGTTCGAGGACATCTGGGAATTGGATTTTCCGGTGCCGTTGGCCACCGGAAAATTCCACTGGAGTCTGTTGGACTGCATTTCAGAATCTGAAATGCAGTCCAGTGGATTATTCCCTATTTCGCAATTCAAATACTCATGTTTACCATTCCCGTCGTGTCGCTGTCGTGCACCGAAAATTGCGTGAGAAAATAGAATCTGGGTTTGTACCTCAAGGCCTCAAGTCCACCATGCTCCGAGTTGTCTCTCTATGACCACCATCTAATGGTTGTTGCTCACGTTTTACCTTTCTCCTTTCTGTTTAAAGAATAGGGTGGGCGTTGACTGTGATTAGGGCACAGATAACGATGGGCCTGGACAAGGTGATAATTGATGGGAAAGATCCCATCAATCCCTTGCCCAGTATATATATTGTACACGTAATACCAGCACAAACACTGACATATACATATATACAACTATAAGACCATATGCAACATACCGGGCACACCATATATCCAACACTTTCTTTCTTTCTTTGACGATGCTCATTCCATCACCTTCAGAACCCTGGCCCAGTATTCCGTTCAAGTTCAAGACAACTCTAGTTTGTTCCCTGACACTCCCTGGTATTCTGATCACTTGACACGAGCACCAATGACAGGCAACGTCCGGCAGGTGGATCGGCGAGTAGTAAACAGGGGAAATTGTGTGGTGATCAAGCATCAGAAGCGGTGCTAAATGGAATACTTCATCGGATATGGGCTGTTGGAAAGGAGGGGAGGCTGCCTGACTGGGCTGTAGAGGTGGACTCTGTGTGCTCATTGCAATAGTTTGTGAAAAGTGTGAACTCATGTCAATTACATACATAAGGCTATGCCAGCCTCAACTTGTCCCCACTCGCACTGATGCCAAAAGTGAGAACAAATCATGGAAGAGTCAAGAAAATCAGTTTCCCGCAATGTGGGAAAAGGTTTTGCTCTAAGACCAATGCCCTTCGACACCTGAACCAGCTGATGGGCCTCTGCTATGGAGCAAATTGGTACCAGGATTAGTCAAACTCTTGAGGCAGGTACTCAGGCCAGTGTGACTCAGAGTTACCCCAAGGCAACAATCAATCTGCCGGTGCCCTTCCTGACGCATCTTTGTTCCCTAACTCAGATTCCCAGCCAAATCTCAATTATCCTTCGAGTCCATTTCCACCTTCCGACTCCAGCCTCCCTCTTGATCAGGAATCGGGATACTACAGAATGGACGTCAATGATGGGGGAACATTCACAGAGAATTTTCCAGGTCGCAGCAACTCATATATTGGCGGATTCACATTCATGGACTGATTCTGGCAAGACAAGCATGCTGAGGAGCGACAGGAAAACTTATATTTCCCCTTTGCATCTCATGAAGAATGGGAGTTTTCTTCTTGGTACTTACACTTGGGACTCAGCATGGCTGCGATCAATGCCTTGTTATCACTAACGATTGTAAGTAACTGATCTTTTACCCCTGAGCCATGATTGACTGGTCCAGATCAAACACCTCTTGCTCTCGTTTCAAACTGCAAAGGATCTCTGGGGGTGCATAGAGAGTCTTCCATCAGGACCACCGTGGTTATGTAAATGGTTGCAAGGTGAGGCTCCTACAAAGCAACCAGTCCATCTGTTCTATCACCCAGTGCTCGATTGTATACAATCTCTATTAAGCCACCCGCTACTTTCTCCCCACATATCCTTCATCCTGCACAAAGTTTGGACATCCACTGCTTGCGTTTGCCACATGTATGAGGACTGGTTGAGCAGCAAACATGCATGGGAAATCCAGGTAAGATATATTTCTGAGTTGTAATCACAATCATATTCATCTGGCCCATACTAGGAAGCACCTCCCAAAGGTGCAACAACACAGGGTGTTGTTCTTTCCTCGGAAAAGACAAACATCTCTGTGATGAGCAGAAACCACATGGCGTACCCCCTTCTCATTAGTCTCGCCAATATCGATCCGGCCATTTGTTCCAAGATCTCAATGCATACATACCTCCTTCTAGCTCTCCTCCCTATTCCAAGGTTTTTTCACAAAGATATGCGTACCCGGAGCCTTTTGCATGATAGGTTAATCCACAAAGCATTAAATGAGGTCCTAGAACCGCTGAAGATAGCCGCACACGTCGGAATCATGATGAACGATCCTGCTGGAAATTTGCAGTACTGTTTTACTCCACTAGCTGCCTATATTGTGGACACCCTGGAACAGTCACTTGTGGCATGTATGGGCCCCAAAGCATCCCCATTCACAACAGCCACTTTGAAACACTTTGGCGACCCCGTGCTACATCCTCCATGTACCAGATCCCATACTCTTGATGCCATCCGCAAGGCATCTGAAATGTGTTCCCCCCAGGATTATAAGGCATTTTTGAAGCTCACCAAGTCCCTCTACTTGAATGGTGTTATCAAACCATTTTGGGTAGACTGGCCATTGTCTTGTCCCTCCTATTTCCTTCATCCGGAAGCCCTTCATCACTTTCACCAGTTTTCCTGGGCCCACAACGTCAAATGGTGTGTTGCAGTCGTCATCACTCACGAGATCGACTTTCGTTTCTCCCTTCTGCAACCAACAGTTGGGTATTACGGGTTCAAGCATGGCATCTCTAAATTGAAGCAGGTCACTGGGCATGACCATCGCTCAATTCAACGCTATATCATAGGCATTATTGCTGGTGCAGTCCCCTGCCAATTCCTCATCATGATTCGTGCACTGGTTGAATTCTGCTACCTTGCCCAGGCACCAACATTCTCCAATCAATCACTCAGCCGGTTGACAGATGCACTCAAATTATTTCACGACAACAAAGATGCCATCATGCAGACCAGTGCCCACAAAGACTCTTGGGAGATACTGAAGCTGGAGTTGCTTCAAAACGTGGTTTTGAGCATTCAACACTCTGGCCCCATCATGCAATGGTCTGCTGATGCGACCGAGCATGCTCACATTCAAGAACTCAAGGTTCCCACTCGGTCGAGTAACAACCAAAACTACTATGACCAGATCACTCGTTATCTTGATTGGTCTGACAAATGTTTTCATTTCGACGTCGCCACATATTTTGCAACCCGGCACGAAGAGTCTCTCCTATGTGAGGATGAGAACCTTGACTTTGACTGAGAGGATGATCATGACGACTCGGAAACTCCTTCCTTACTCAAACATATGAATATATCCTGTTCCTCCGTCAACTACTTCACCATCGCCAATGCCATTGCACATGGTTGCATCCCCAGTGCTCTGAAACCACATCACACCTTCACAACTCCCACTACCGCCTTTCATATCACAAATAAGCCTTCCCTTCGAATGATGGTTGATAGGCAATGGCATGGCTAAACCCACAGGTGCTGACAGTCATACCCGTACCCATACCCGTGATGTACCCATACCCATCATGGCAGGTACGGGTTGAGCAAATAATATGCTGGCAATGACCAATGGGTATACCCATGGGTTTTCTATATTGTAGGCTAGGTTCTCAGTGCAACGAATAAAATTGTGTAACTACATCTCGCCACTAAGATGACTGACAGACAATGAATCCCAACCCTCCTTTAGTTCCTCTTCATCTCCTTGAACATCCAGGAGCTTTGTAATGCTCTCGATATCCTCTGATCTGATGAGGCCAAGTAAGCTCCAGTATCCGAGGCATAAAAGCGCTCGGGTTGACTGGACAGACAAGCGAGAATGGACATTAGTGAGGAGCAACCGACCACGGCTGAACAGCCGCTCCACGTCAACAGAAGTAGCTATAAGGGCAATGGGTAATTAGTATCTAATATAAATATGGAGATCATGTACCTGGTATAGTCAAATAATCCACAGCCATGCGCAACAGCTGGGGATAGACTGCACGCTGTTCGTGCCACCAAGTGAGCGCATCAGTAACATGCTCGACTTCTGTGTTGAGGTAGCGGTCTAGCTCGGAACCAAGGTCTGACGATTTAGGAGGTGCGAGAGCTGGCAAGCTGTTGAAAATGTTAGAAGTCTAGTATTGAATATATAAAATATTAGTAAATCGATTGTATTCGAGTGATGCTTACCTTTTTCTTGTTGCCCAACCTGATGGAGGTGTCTTGCTCAACGTCCACATCCTGAGTGTTATCACCATCTGTGAATGACTGCTGAAACTCCTCACAAACGAGATATTGAGCAGTTCGAATCCAGGAGGCTTCCCACTGAGCAGCCTTGAAGTACAAGAGCTTGTGTCAGGGATGGAGGACTATTAGACATGTTCTAGTTAGCAGACATAGTAGTAGACTCTGTGTACTTACCCATTGCAATCCGATAAACTTCTGAGCTGTCTGTCAACTGATAATAGCAATTGAGAGTCTTCTTGGCCAGACCAACTGTGGCACAGATGGGAGAGATAAAACTATGGTCGCGTGAGTGAGTGGTGAGCACCTCATCAATGTGATCCATGGCGGGGATCACAGTGGCAAGGTTGGGTATTGAATGAGAGAAAAATTGGGTGGTGTCCTTGAGGATCTAGTGAGTAGAGTGGGAATGTTTGTTTTGCACGCTGCCTCGTGGTAGTATGCACCTTTAGAACATGCCGCAGCTGCTCGATAACTTCCCATTCATGATCTCCCAGCTCAAATTTCCTCAGCCCAAGCTCCCTCCACTTGGTTATGGCGTCCACTGCCTTCCAATGATTTAGGGCATACTCCAGCATATCAAACATCGAGTTCCATCGAGTCAGAACATCCCGGGGCATCAATGTAACGGACATTTTCAACTCCTCAAGGATATCCTTCCAGCATGGAAGGACAATGGTCGACAAATGGACAATCTTGGATGCGAGTTTGCGAAGCTAGATGGCAAGGTCACTCAGGTACATGATAGAATAATCCTGCTTGACAGACCTTCACCAACGCTAACTTAACAGGTAGATTTTCCTTTGCAAGCTGCTCTTGTTCCTCATTAGTCAACAGATCAACTTCATCAACCCAACCGTCATCATTATCCACCTTGGATCTAGTCTCTACATCAGCATGACTGTCATTCTCTTTTTCACTGCCTTCATTGGTGGCAGCAAGCTGTTCAGGTTCAGCATCAGCATCCTTCCTACTGACATCAAACTGATGGATAAGCGATTTTGCAATGAGGTTAACAACATGGAGGAAGCAGCGAGTATGGCTTGCAGCTCCTCCGAATGCCGGAAGTGTGGCATAGAGTTCCTCGACCATAATATCATTACTAGCAGCGTTATCACAAGTCACACTGAGAATCTGACTTCTTTTTTAGCCTCAGGTGCGTTATATCTCAGATAGGGTTAGTCTAACCTTGTCCTTGATATTGAATTCCTGCAGGACTGAAACAATCCAAAAAGCCCATTGAGGTACTTTAGGGAATCCAAGTAAGGGCAAGGTTACTAGCCAAAGTGACTGTCGAAGGTGACTGAGCTGCGCGGTCTATTGGCAACTGAGACTAAGGTAACTGTCCAAAGCACTAGCAGTGGATCAGGAGTCACTGTCTGGTGGCTTTATGGGGAAAGACCAGGAGAACTGAACTGCAGTTCTCTGGCGGCGGCTTAGGCCTTAAATACTACTACAAGGTTTGTACATGATTGTACCGAATTTACCGATACGTGTCTGAACATAGACTAGGTATGTAAGTAACATGAGTTAGAGGCATGCATCAAGCATAGCCATGAAATGGAAGAAAGACATGATGCAACCGCACGGCGGTGGCAGAATGGAAGAGCAGAGGCGCAGCCTTTATGAAAGACATGCATAGGAGGTGTGCATCAAGCACTGCCTTAATGAAAGGTGAAAGGTTAACATGAGGCATGTGGTAAATGAATGAAGAAGCATAGAAGTGCACAGCACTGATGTGATATGGAAGTCGTGCACTGCATGAGGTAAAGGGCAGGCGCAGGTCTGGTGCGAAGGCAGCATAGCTGAAACAACCCAATGGTAACCAGCGTCAACTGGTACTCTAGGGAATTGAAGAAATAGAAGGCGCACCAAGAGCACTAGCAGTTGGTTGCGGAGATGATCTCACTGGTTGTAATGGGGAAAAACCAAGAGAACTAAACTGGAGTTCTCTGGCTGGGACTTGCGCCCTTATATACTACTGTATGTGTGTGTACATGTTTGTATCGGATCTACCGATAACTGTTCTAGAATATTCCGGACTCTAGTAGCATGAGGTAGAAGCGTGCATCAAGCACGGCCATGAAATGGAAGAGAAGTAAAACATGATGCAACCGCATGGCGGTGGCAGAATGGAAACGAAGGAAAGAAGACATAGCCATGCACTGCACGGAGATGAATGAAGTGAGGTGTGCATGAGGCATAATGTGAAAAGAAAAGAGAAGCATAGAGGCAGCGTGGCTGTCATAGTTAATCTGATAAGATGGAGAAAGGAAAAGGAAACGACTAAGTTCGTTAGAATGCTGTTAGGCGTATCGAGCTGTAACAGTAGCTGTCATGAGACTAAAGAGGATCTTATCAGTCAAGACAAGAGATAAGGTAAGAAGCAAAAAGAAAATCGTAAGTCCATTATATTAGGCGCTAAAGAGCGACTGTAACAGGACCTTTGCAAACACCATGGCAAGCTCAAGTCCAGTATGTGACTAATCCATGCGCTTCAGACAGCAAGAACCCTCGTTTGTAAGTAACGCACCCTGGCAACTTCAACAACATCTAATGGCAGCATTAGTGGCACACCATTGCACTCCATATGGACACAGAATGTGATGAATGTGCCATGGTTCAGTGACGTCCATGTGTCTGTTGTGAAGTTCAGCTTTCCATTGTACTCCTGGTTTGTATATCAGTATATTTCATTAGCTACGAGCCTCGGATGCTAACCGTCAACATTTTAGCAATGCGCTTGCGTGTGCGTGCAAACATGAGCTTTGTGTCACGCGAAACAGTTTTGGGCGAAGGTAAATAATATTCTGGTTGTCCAGTTTTCATTAATGACTGAAACCCACGGTCTTTGACAATCGAAAATGGGCGCAGGCTCTCAGAGACCCAGCGCACAATCTCTGCCCTAGATTCAGCTCTGTTAGCAGGTGATACTGGCCAATGCATTGGAATGACCTCACTTCATCTCACCACATGTGTGCGGCCGGTTGCTGTAAGTAACCCTTCCCTTTCCTTTGCGCTCAAATGCTGTATGTAATGATGACAGTGTCATAGAGTCTGTGAGGGTGAACAGGAGAGGGGGGGAATGCTCTCAGAGTTTGTGGTGCATCTACGTGTTTATCTTCATGATAGAGGTGCTGTTGAATGCGTAATTTGTACCATATCTGAATGCGATCAAACGGGAGAGGGCAACCGACATTCTGCGATCTGGCGCCCGAGATATCATGAAAATTTGTAGTAGGGTTGAAACAACCCAAATGGTGACAGCATCAACTGGCACTCTAGGGAATCGAAGACTGAGGGGACAGACCGATAGTGCTAGCAGTCAGTTCTGGAGGTGATCTCTCTGGCTGAGTAGGGGAAAAACCAAGAGAACTAGACTGGAGTTCTCTGGCTGGCACTTGCGGCCTTTTACACTACCACATTGTATGTACATGTTTATACCAGATCTACCGATGAGTGTTCTAGAATATACTGGTATCTAGTAGCATGAGGTAGTGGTATGCATTAAGCATAGCCATGGAATGGAAATGAAGTGAAACATAAGGCAACCGCATGGCGGTGGCAGAATGGAAGAGAAGAGAAGAAGAACATAGCCATGCACTGCATGGAGGTGAAACAAAAAGAGAAGCATAGGAACAGTGTGGCTGTTATATGTTAATCTGATAAGATAAAAGAGAAGGAAAAATGACTAAGTCCGTTAAAGTGGTGTTAGGCGTACTGAGCCGTAACAAGGGTCCTGAATATACTGTAAAAACTCCCAAATTGCGGGGTGAAAGTCTGGGATTCCAAAAAGGGTAGCGGCTTCATTAACAGTTAGGCAATGGCGTGGGTAGGGGTAACCCACATGGGTCATGGATATGGGTACATTCAGGGTACGGGTATGGGTACCATCTCCAGATACCTGTACCCGTACCTGTACCCTGGTACGGGTTGACCAGGTTCAAAGCTATACATTGCTTCCAAATATGGATTAAAACTACGTAACTATGTAAAGTTAAAAAACAAATCGGCATGGTGTTGGGCCTCTGACTCTTCCCAAACTTCCCAAGATGAAGCGAAACTTGTTCATGAGCACTGCGAAACGGGTGCCAAGGATGACAGAGAAGGCCAAGGCAGCAGCGGGTATCAGTGACGATGAGGTCATGGTGACATCAAAAAGGAAGGTGGACAATGCTATTGCAGTGACAAGCCTCACCAAAAAGGCAAAGCAGACCCAAGTGGCTTGTTCTCCCCATGAGATCAGTGATTCATCAGCACCTGACATACAGAGCATGGCAAAAAACTCACCAGGCCCTGCAAAAGTGACAGCATCTACAAGGCCACCAGCACCAACAAGGCCTACAGCGGCTGCCGTTGAACCATGTGTTGAGACTGCCGAGGAAGAACTAGGTTAGTAATAAATATATACAGAGTTTCGTCTCATCAGCTTCTTATAGAACAGTTAAAAGAAGACTGGACCTCACCAGTGTATGCATTTTTCAAACCAATCCCTTTGATCATCAAGGACAACAATTGTTGGGCCCACGACTTTAAATGCTGTGGCTGTGGTTGCAAAGCAACAGTTCGCCGCTACCTTGATAAGAAGGATGCGAAGTCGACTGGCAATATGTGAAAGCATACCCAATCATGCTGGGGAGATGAAGCCATCAATGCTGCAGACAGTGCAAAGGATGCAAACAAAGTGTGCATAAAGATTGTCGGAAGTATTCTGAACAATGGGTCCATAGCTATGTAGTCCCAGCTCTGATAGTGACTAGCCACGCCAAGGTATTGAAGGTATGGATTTCAAGTTTGTATCTTGACATGCATTATTAAGACATGGATGGTAGGCCACATCATTGTGCAGCTCAGGCTCGTGTTCCGCCCAATGAATGCTGATTATATTGTTGCTTACATCCAGTGCTTCAACATTGTGTCTCAACAGAGCAGTCCAAGCAATGTTCATCTGGGAACTGGGATGCATTTGGTTAGGCAGGCAATAAAATCAAATGGGACACGAATCGGGGATGTTGTTCCTGTATCACACATTCAATCTGCGGCACACTTGATCCCGAGCTTTGGTAAGCAGGCCCATTCTCGTTTATCAAGACAGAACAGTTGCGAGTTATCAAGCGATTTTTGGCTCAATAAGTTCTGGCCAAAGGAGTTTTACTATGTGTTAAGTCCTTCATCATAGTTACCTCCTGTATAGTAATCAACTTTGATGTGATAGATTGATAAGCCCTCTACCTGAGACACACTTGAACAAATGACACCTCACTTCTACCACCACTATCATCCTTCCTTCCTTTCGACTGTCATCCACTAGAATGAGTATACATTGGATAAGTGCACCTGATATAGTTCACATGGCGAACTTTTTCTGATCATCATTACTAAGCACAATATGCCACTCCTGTTATGTGTGGTTTGTTGTGCATGCCAGCGCCAAACGACAAAGTACCTGACCAGGAATCAACATCCCCAACAATTTCTGCGCATCCTTCTTGGCGTCACGTTTGCAGACAGGATATCACTTGGCTTCGACCCCACCATTTCCCCTGCCCAAAATAGTCACAAGAGGATCCGAATAATCAAGCAGGGCAAGGAATACCACATACTCGTTGATATGCTACTGTTCTTCTCCGGATCACTACATAGCTGAGGCACGACTGTGTGGAGTGGCAAGGTCACCATTGACAAAGAAGAGGAAGATGTCATCATCAAGGATTCGTGGGTAGACCCATTACAACGATATACAGAAAGCCAGATCTTGAAGATATTGGAGATGGCCAGGGTGAAGGGCATGCCAATTTTGGTACACAAGCAGCAGGTTCAGACTGAACACACTGTCACACGAGAGTTCATAAACCATTCAACTCACATCCTTTATATGCTTCTTGGCCTGTCCCCTCAACCCTCGTATTACCTGTGTGTCCTGTCACGTTTGGTTTCAAGATCCAGAGGTTATCCCATTTTTGACTTCAACTCGCTCCCCGAGTTGCTCATCAGACTCATTGATTGTCTATCCGGTGTGTCTGATCCACTATTACCCGACCTCAAAAACTTACACCTTGTAGCACATCGTGATGCTCTGAAGCGGACACACATACTTCACCATGATATAAGTCTATTTAACCTGTTGCTTGTGCTAGCAATGCATAGCAACCTTGGCAAAGATTTCCTCAATCATGTGCTCCAAGGACCTGAAAAAACTAGGGTTCAGGCAAAAATCCAGAAACTATCATGTCACGGCCACCTTGGTGACTGGGGTTATGCTGTCCCCACAGACGATGCCTGTTCCAAGGACTTCACTCAATGTGCCACTACTGGTGCCACTGGAGTTCACATCAGCGGTGAAACACAACCAGTATCCCGGGTCAACTTGAAAGATACGCACAATATCATCATCCCCGTGGCTGACGAGCCCCTCCTGAGTGGGGGTTGTAGATTTAGCATCTCATTCACTACAGTGGGTGATTCAGAAAACAACTCGTTGGGCGCTTATCCCGGGTAAACGAAGTTTTGAACTCACAAACACGATATACCATACACTCCATGTACAGCAACATGCACTCTGTTGAAGAACTTTGCGAGCTGCGCTTCATGATCTGCGCTTCTCTTTTGGTTGACTGCAGGATAATGAGTCCACTTTTAACACTTCCCCTTTGTAGCACCACTGTAGTGGCCCTGGGTTACCAGAACATCCAATAAATCGGCCAGTGTCCTGTTATTTGAAAGTAGAAGGTGCTGCAGATAGATATAATTCAGAAATACAATGCTATCTTCCTGTTGACTGAGCCACACAGTGGTTTTCCAGCTGTCGTTCTCAACCAACTGGTCCATCGTTGGACAGTGGCAGTCCGTTGTGCGTCTGAGCAGTTGGGGTATAGTCGGTAGCTGCTTTTTCAGTGACCTTTCTCGTTCAAATGGTCTTTGCAGTGAGATACTCACAGTCACCAAGTTGTAAGGGGTAGCTTGTGCGGTGATTTGCTATAGGAAACATGCCAAAATTTCAGTTAGATTTATTTAGTAATACTGATTACTCACTCGAGTCTTACTACTCTCACATGCCAGTGTGCATGGGTTTGCAGAAGGACCAGGATCCATGTTTGATGAGTGAGATGGGAGGAAAGCTGGTGAGACTGATAATCAGATGAATTGATGGTTCATGGATAAAATACATGTAATACCAAGTTGAGCAATGTATAGTAAAAATCTACATCATGATGGGAGATAACACATAATAGAATTCTTTCGACCAGTACTTGTTGAGCCAGAATTTGGTGCTTAGCTCATAACTGCTCAACTTATTCAATCATGCATGTGCCTCAACACCAAAATGAGGAATCAAATGAGCAGGAGAACGAACAAATGACATTGGAATCACCTCTCCAATATGGTCCCCATTCGCCCTTACCGCTCACTTGAGAAGGTGCATTCTGGTCACCTTGCTCACACTTCCAGCGTTGAAGCATTGAACATACACAGCAAAAGAATCACAGTCTAGGGGTCAGAATATAATCTGGAGTTGAACAATGACATGACCAACTAATCCGCTCTTTGGCCAGTTGCTCTCAGGTTGGGTGCTGACAATCACCAAATCATATTGACTGTGGGGATTTGTGACTGATAGAGGAGTCGCACAAAGTGTCTGGGGTGATTCCAGATCCCTATTGTGATATGACATCTGCTGCATGCATACACTGTGCCAAATTTGAAGCTTGATGTTATCTGGGGGCACCGCACTGCCGTTTTGTTGTGCGAGGAAAGTAGAAACAGCGGGAATGAGGTTGGGTAGCCTATATTGCACAGCAGCCTCGGCAAGAGTGAGCTGCGATGAGGGCTTGATCACAACGTGGAATATGGTAGTTGAGGTGGCAAATGTGCAGAAAGGTCTTGGAGCAATGGAAGCAGACCCTTCCAGAAGAGCAAGCGAGGCAGAGAAGTAGTCTATGATGGGGCATGTTGGAGTGACATACTCAGAGATAGAGAGCTTTTCTGTGTCAGGTTCGTGATCCTCCCCATAATCCTCGGTGTACATTGCTAGGTCAAATCTAAAACATTTCTTCAACCTGTCAAGGTGGTGGGCAATCTGATTGTAGTAATTCTGATTGTTACCCACATGGGCCGGCACCTTGATTTCGTTGACGTGCGCGTGTTCCATGACATTAGCAGTCCATTGCTTCAGGACTCCGGATTGACAGATATCAGGGACCAAACTCTGAAGCATTCAAGCTTTGGAATCTCCCAGTTGGTTCGTGCACCATGGCAGATGATGGCATCTTTGTGGTCATGGAATTCCTGAAGTGACTGGGCAACACAATTGACGGAACGTGCAGTCAATGTAGGAGGCGAGGTAACGGAAGTTGAGAAGTGCACAGGTGGCAATAAGGAACCTCTGAGGGACACCACAAGCTACAATGCTGATGATGCAGTGCTGTACAGCATGGTGATTGCAGCCAGTAACCTGCTCTAACCTGGATATACATACCTTCATCAAACACCCGGTATCCCACAGGGGTCTGGATAATGGAAAAGTGGAAGTCTAGCTCCATGGCACTGAGCACTGAGATGCACCATTTGACGTCGTGGTCCCAGGCAAATCAATGAAAATGGTGTAGTGGTTCAATGGTAATAAAGTAGCAAGGGTCCAGTAGCAGCCAGTCCATCCAAACCGGCTCAACAACACCATTTAAACCCAAGGATTTGATGACCTTGAGGAAGTTCTTGTAATCCTTTGGTGAATACTTCAAACAGGCAGAGCAAATTGCTAAGAGAGTGGTGACCGGCAATGCTTTCGGACCTATGGCTACTATTAGACACTCCTCAGAAGTGTCCACAATCCATGAATAAAGCAATAGCGAAGATTTCTGACAGGGTCACTCATCATGACCCCTACTTCCACAGCAACCTTCAATGGTGAGAGGACAATATTGAGGGCTTGGTGGAATAGACAATCTTGCAGTAGGCTGCGAACATGGGTAGTTTTGTGGGTGAACTTTGTGACAGGGAGCAAAGCAAGCAGGAGATATGCATGGAGAGACATTTCACTGTGGATGTTTGCATCAATGTTGGTGAGGCTGATGAGAACTGGATAAGCAAGGCGGTTACCACTCATGATGGAGATATTCATCTTGTCCAATGATAAGACCACTCTGAGGAGAATAGCGCCTGGCAGTAATGCCTCCTGGGACAGTGTCAATCACAGCATTCCCAAAGTGCATAGATAATATTACCTGAATATTCCAAGCACGATCTGCACTTAACCACTCATCATAGACTCGACAGACCCTTGCAGTGCAGGTCCAAACCTTCCTAGGGACAAATGAAATATGAGATGCGAAAAGCGGGTGGCTGAGGAGAGCTTGAAGACAGTCAATTGGATTGCAGTAGAAGAGATGAAGCAGCTGCTTGATGGGATACTCAGGCTGCAGAGTTTCACATACCCACTTCGGCCCCAATGGAAGTACTTCAGCCCATGCTCTGAGATCCTTCGCAGAGCAAAAGGACAGCGAAGCACATTTGATCTGTAGTGGATCAGAGAACAGACTAAGCTGAAAGTTGTTGCTTACAATGTCAAGCAACAGGAGACTGTCGATGGCCACCATGCTAAGATGAGAACATAAGAGCCAGGATGCAAAAGCCCACTCCTGCTTCGACGCCCAAGGATAGTAAACATTTTCACATCTTTGCTCTGTGTACTAATTAGCCCAGAAATCACCCATAATGGTCTTACCACTGGGGAATGTTTCCCCGCACCTGAAGGTACAGAGACAGCTGGGCCACCGGGGCCATCCATTTCAATGTCTCCATATTCTTCATATGACTCTGAGTCAGCAAGTCCAGGATCATGTTCTTCTTGCTGAAGTTGAGCTGTATTGTAAGAGTGAGGAGCGTCCGCAGCAATACCATCGATAGGGTTGTCATACTCACCAAATAGAGGTAAGCTTCCATAGCAGGGATTGGTGGGCTGGTTCATATGCTGAAGAATGTTGGTTACTGTACAGAACTTCTTACAGTGTCAAGACGTGGATCGGACTCCTGGCCAAAACTCCGGAAACTCGGAGTTCGCTTGGATGTGGGACTTGGCCTCAGCTTATGTGCTGTGCCCTTGTTGCAGTTCGGGTCCCAGAGGTCGGAAGAGGTCGGGTCGGAGCGTCAGAGCAAGGTGGTAGCTCAGACAGTGATCAAGACAGTGAACGATGAGGAGGGAACAAACTCGAGGCGTCGGAGACGAGAGGAATTCATCCCAAACAGGCAGGAGGATGTTGAACATGA
>JBBPQQ010000288.1:0-14620 GCA_038092595.1 Boletus subdepauperatus
AATAAGAAAGCTCGCCATTCGACAACTCGAGGATATGAAATTCGACCCCGTCGAGAAGATTGCAATATACAAGGAATATTCCGTAGACAACGAGCTATTGCTCCCTTCCTACGTTTCGCTGTGCAGAAGATCGGGGCTCCCTTCGCCTGAGGAGGGAAGGATACTGACGATGGAAACCGTGCTCAAAATTGCAAGCGCAAGAGAACAGATGATCCTCACTGCGTCCGAACGCGGACACAAAACACCAACGGTTGCCAGTGTTCCTGACGATGTCGTGAACACAATTGTCGCCCCCTTGTTTGGATTGACCCCCCACTCGAACGACCAGACCGTCAGAATGGAGGGTCAAGCCCTGAACAACGGCAACACCCCAAGCGACAATTCAGTGGACATCGAGGCCGTCGCCGCCAAGCAGCTAAAGGGGAATAAGAAAGTAAAAGCGAATGGTGATGTGTCCCAAGAGTTACCGCAGAATGCGCCGTCGCAGGTGAGTCAAGGCAACTTTCGTGCGACGGCACCCGCTCACGAATATCGCCAGAATGGAGTAGGTGCCAGCGGTGGCGCCAACAGGGTTCGTACGACCCATCCTTTTTGCCCGAGTGACTTAACAGATCCGAATACAGGGGGGGCGTAAGTCTTAGTCCGCAGACGGTGTTCGTTCGATGATCCAACATTGGTCGTGTATGGCCATTTTTTGTGTATTCTTGCTTGTTTTCTGTTCCGCGGGAAGCAGTTCTTGGGAATCTGAGTTGTGTATCATATCGAGAAGGATAACGCAGTTGACTTGGAAAGCGCAGTGTATAGATACAATGTACTTGTTCGGCCGAGGTGGTAGCGGCTTTGCAAACTTGAACGTGTTGGCCTGCATGTAGCGACGCATGACGTCACCACTCTTCTTTTTCCAGCGTCCATACCGTCAACGGCCCGCGCACGAGCCGCAAATTTGTAGTCTTTTTCCACGTCTGCTATCCCACAATTGCGTTTCCGGGTGCCGGCGTACTTGGTTCGCCACCACCATGTCTGTGAAAGAGTGCGTCTCGCATAATCACCAACTCACGGTTTCTTGGAGTGCCGAAAAATATGCACGTCTGGATTTGATACTAGTCTGGTGACCAGCCCGTCTATGAGGTAAACCGTCGATAGACGATCTGGTGGATTTCGTTAGGACGGAAAACGCGTAATTTCGATCCAGACAATCAGAAAACATTCCATAAACAACAATGCGCTTGAAACAACTCATCGCGACTCACGACTCACGATAGCAATGGATCTGCAGTGTTTGGCTTGTTTATAACCATTCGAAACATTCGAGTTACCATAATAGTCGCATTACGTCAAAAGGGTCTCGAACCCGTCCGTCAAGTTACTCAGCATCCATGTCGACCATAAAATCAAATGAAGCAGGCCATATCTCATCTTCTTCAGCTTCGACACCCGGGCCCTTCCCTGCTAAGAGGCTCTGCACCTTTCTATTAAAGGTAGGCAGTGTTGAAGACTTCAGCTTCCTCTCTCCAGCTGCAAGGGCATCGACGACAGGCTTGACAGTAGTAGTATTCGTGTTACGACAGGGGGGTGCGACCACATGCATCGCAAGCTCGTTCACTTTGTACGAGATTTTTTGCACTGGACTGTCGGTGTCGGGAGTAGTGTGAGTGAGGCCGTGGTACGAGATGCCCAGAGAACTTCCAACTTGCCTCCGAATGTGTTGAAGATGATCAACTGCTGCGGAGATGCCCGACTGATCCCAACTTGCATATACACCCTTGGCTGTAAAAAAACGCTTTCCACTGCTAGTGAGGTCGAGAAGCTTGGGCCTGCCAGCTGAAATCGAAGATACCTTCAAAAAGTGATTGAGGTGCTCGATATTTAGGTCTATGGGCATAAAGTAACCCTCGAGTCCAGTCGGGTTGACAAGCATATTGTCGCGCATGACATCACTATCATATGTGATTGAATGAAGCATTCTCGTAAAAGATATTTTACTCACGCAAACTCGGGCGTCCAGATTTGCTTCAGGTTGAAAATGAAGTGGAGAATTTCTGTGCAACAATTGTTAGAGCCGAAACCACGGAATATCATCGCCAGATATCCAAGCATATCTTCAACCCTCCCGAAGTCTCCGTCTGATATTGCGTGTGTGAGTTCGAAGACATAGAGTAAGTCGCCGCGGCGTGTCAAGATTCGGAGATTCCGATTCACGTTGTCGATCGGTTCTGTATGCTGCGTTGTGCTTGACGGGTCAAGTGGTGGGGTTACATGGGTGCAAAGGATTTTGTTCGCGATTTTGTTGAGCTGTTCGGGGGTTGGGTTCGAGAGCGAGAATGCGGCAAGTGTGGTGTAACCACATTCAGCCTTCCATGCATTCAAGATCACGCCACGGAGAATTTGCATGAGAAAGGCGAGTAGTGTGTGGTAGTTGGGGTGCTCGCAACCAAGTCGGGTGCGATCAAGGACAGCGAAAAAGTAGGACAAGCTGCTGGGTTCGCTGATCGAGCCACGATGAACATGCAAAAGTCCCCAGATGAGGTTCATAGACAGGTGAAAGAGCCCGAAGCCGAGCAGGTGGAGCTGTATGAATGGGTTGACATCTTTCGTCCGAAGGGCTTTCGCATCCCGAACTCGGGCATCTGTTGACTGGTCGTCGATACATGGAACGGCCATGTCCAAGAGCTCCTCGTCGTTGATAACAGCAAGTAGTTGTGGAATGCACTGTCGCCATCGAGAAGAATCTTGATAACATGGACGTGAAGTTGACCACCGAAAGCCTTAATATGCTCGAGTGTCGGGCGGATATCGTGGTTGAATCTGAGACTAGTAGCTTCCTTTGCACGAGATAACATCGGCGAGAGTCGCAAATGGGCGCGTTGCAATGTGAGGACAGAGATGAAATGACAAGGGTTCGGCCTGATCGCAAAACCTACCTACTTATCGCTGACCAATAATATCTCGGCGTCTGGCCTGCACCGCCATCTTGTGCCAGCTGTTCCGAGTCCTTCCTGAGTGAATCTCAGCGTGCGCCGGTGCGACAGACGGTCAGCAGACTACCCAAGTTGTGGAACCAGCGGATCTTTGTGGCTCAAACATACGTCAGTCGAAATTATGCTTGGCGGCCCGCACTCATTCGCCTGACCTGCGACTACGACATGAGAGACGACGCGAAGATTCCACTGGATGGCTCGTTGAAGAAGCACTCGGAGTAGATCAGGAAGTTCAGTTGGCATTGGCAGCATCGGCTCGGAGCGTGTCCTTGCTTGAACTCATTTTTTTTACACACATCGGGTTGCCCGCCAGAGTCCAGACGTCCTCGGAACCAGGACACGTTTCGATCCTCAGGACGTCACGTAAGGTCCCAGAGCGCCTACCGCGGGATCAATCTTTTCGAGGGATGTTCTCGGCACAGCGGACTGCATGCTTCGCTCCGTCAGCCGGTGCGTCCTTCAATCGCCACGTCGTCCCTCTCTCAGTCCGCTGACCTCATTCCCAGACAAGGGCTTGAAAAACAGTCGCGGTCTGCGAAGAGTTGGATATCTTTGGACTCGTACGTTTCCAGTCCAGGCATGAAAGCTTCGCCCCGTTACATATGAACCCACTCCACATGTGGCACATGCTATAATTTGACCGAGAGTTGCCTTTGCAGTTGAGTCTCCTGACCCCAACATGTAAGGTGCCATGACACAAGTAACACACCCCGTTTCAGCCGCAAGGTTCTCTTTGGCCCCGACCCTGTTCACGTTGCTAGAATTATTCCACCGCTTGCCTCTTGGAGCAGCTCCTTGACCTCCTTGGGGAACCAGTCATCGGCCGGGCATCGGCAGCTGCATCATACCGTCATTGTCATGAGGGAACTCGGGGCCATTCATGAATTCCCAGCTTTCCCCGTGAGCAGTTCCTTGACCCCCTTGAGAAATTGGCCAT
Organism: Boletus subdepauperatus; assembly: GCA_038092595.1. Classification (NCBI taxonomy): domain Eukaryota; kingdom Fungi; phylum Basidiomycota; class Agaricomycetes; order Boletales; family Boletaceae; genus Boletus; species Boletus subdepauperatus. The sequence continues at coordinate 3,916 of JBBPQQ010000288.1, forward strand.
CGGGCGTGCCCATCGGCAGCTGCATCATACTGTCACTGTCATGAGGGAACTCGGGGCCATTTATAAACCCCCAGCTTTCCCCGTGTTTTCTCATATCGCTTGTTCACCATGATCTTTGGCTTTGTGACAGCTGGCGTGACAGCCCTCGCCCTCGCCTACGCCCTACTTAAGCGTTTTACGCGTCCATCTTTGTCCAAGATCCGTGGCCCCAAGTCATCCTCGTTCATCCTTGGTAGGTCCCTCCTTTGTACCTCCTCGCCACATTGTTGACGTCGTGCAGGAAACTTACTCGAGCTATTCCAACGTCCGGTTGGTCAAGCCGACTTCGAATGGCAAAGCCTCTATGGGAACGTCGTTCGCTTCAAGACTATTTTTGGAGCAAGTTCAATCGAATACATGTGTCATACTACTGGTATCTCATTATATATCTTGATGAATCTTAGAGCGACCAACTTCTGGTCGCCGATCCAAAAGCACTCCAATGGATATTCAACACTTCAGCGTACCGTTATCCGAAGCAACCCAATCTCCGCGTTATTTCCCGAATGTTAAATGGAAAGGGGGTCATTTGGGCCGACGGTAGCGCAAACTTCGCGATTGTTTGGATTCCTGATAACCAGTTTGATAGGCGATGATCATAAGCGGCAAAGGAAGGTCCTCCTTCCGGGATTTGGTGGTCCGGAGTCCAAAGCCTTCCTGAGCGTCTTCAAGGAGTGTGCTGAATCTGTAAGTCCATGTATACCAACTCCCACGTGCCCGTATCAGTCTTACTTGCGATGTAGATGTGCGCGAAATGGTTGGAGATCATCGAGAGCAGCAGTGACCAGAAAGCCGTTTTTAACATCCCAGCCTGGCTCTCCCGTGGAACACTGGATGCAATTGGCCAAGGTTCGTCTCTGTTACCACTCGATAAGAATGGTCCCTCTAACTTTCCACCAGCTGCATTCGATGTCCAATTCGGCACCATCCAGAACGATGGACACCTCCTAGCGAGGAAGTATGACAATATAATGTCAGTTCTGCTCGCGGACCTTCTCTTCGGACTGCATGTGACTTTATGTTGTTCCAAGGAGCGACGTTTTTGGCCGTCCCTCTGCGCAACAGATTTTCATACAGGCAGCTTCCAAGTATTTTTCTCCATGGATCCTCGAGTGGGTGACTGATCACGGATCAAACCCTCGGCTTGAACGCGCGCGCGAGGTGAAAAAGATGGCCACAGAAGTAGCAAAAGAAATGGTGCGGGAGAAAGCCGAGACCCTGTTAGAAGGAAAGGGGAGCCGGGATGTCTTCAGCTTGCTCGGTAGGTGATGCTTCCGTCGCTCACCGACACTGCTGACCTTCCCGCAGTCAAGGCCAACATGGACACAGAGGCAAAGAACAGGCTGACAGAAGAGGAGTTGTTAGCCCAAGTGCGGTACGGACCATAGTTTGATCTTTGTTTCTGGTTGTTCGCCTAACGGTCATCAGTACGATTCTGTTTGCGGGTCACGAGACCACGTCAAACTCCTTAAGCTGGATCCTCTTGGAGCTTGCGCGACATCCCAAAATGCAGTCCAGACTCCGCGCTGAGATACGAGAGACGGAGGCTGCTATCCATGCACGTGGTGACACACAGTTCACGATGGCCGATTTCGATGCGATGCCTTATACCACAGCAGTCATCAAGGTGCGTGGCGTGCCACTTCCCGTCGTGCGGTGCTTTGATTCACTGTGTGCCTCCTTGACTAGGAAGGACTGCGGTATCACCCAGTGGTTCCGCACGTCCACCGTATGGCTGGGAGAGATGACATTCTTCCACTTTCTCGACCGATTACCACGGAATACGGCGAAGTGATCAATGAAATAGTCGTTCCCAAAGGAACGCGGATAGTGGCGTCGATCGCTGCGTACAATCGGTCAGCTGTGCTCTTCGTATGTGTACCGCGTCGCTTATCAGTGCTGGAATCCCACAGTAATCCAGAGCTATGGGGCGATGATGCACACGAATTCAACCCTGATAGATGGTTGGATGGTGTAGCGAGTGGGAAGAAACCGGTCTCCATTGGCGTCTATTCAAACTTGTGAGGCATGCTTGCGTATTATTCGGGGATTGACTCCAACAGCCTTTTTTTCCTTAAAAATGATAGGATGACATTCATTGGCGGTGTCCGCGCGTGTTTGGGTTGGCGTTTTGCGTACGCAGGTTTCGTTACTATAAATGAACGATACTGAACAGTTCGCGAACGTATCTGCCAACAGCGTCATCGAGATGCAAGCGTTCATCGTGGAAACTGTTGGGAAGTTTGAGTTTGCGATGACAGATCAATCTGAAAGGGTTTGCCGCGCGCCGTCTTTCGTGATGGTTCCAAAGGTCGACGGGGAACTAGAACGCGGTTCCCAGCTGCCGTTGGCCGTGTCGATCGTCGATCGTGAGGATGTTTGAGGGAGGACGGACCGGAGAGGAGATCACCACTATGCGTTTGTCGTTTGACATATTTGTTTCCCGGAATATGTTTCCCCTCCTGATAAGGGATGCTTCTGAATGGGTAGTTTACATGTTGTGCGCCGCATCGTATGCATTAGTACTAGTATTGCTAAACTTACGATTTTGCAATCAATTCATTTGTCTCCACAAATAAGCACTGAAAGAATCATTTGAAGAGAGTGTGTTGCGGTACTATTGACCTACGTTACGGAGGTTGCCGACTATTATAATAATAGGGGTAATGTTGCGCACAGCCACCATAAAAGGGATCGCGACGCGTCGAAACGCCCCTTTGAAAGTTTGTCACGAACTTCAACGATGGTGCAGACGAGATCAGCTGCAAAGAGAGTCGAGTCAGGGAAAGTCCGCACTACTACCGCCAAGCATCCCCTGGAAATTGATGTCCCAACCCCTGCCAAAAAACCTCGACGAGAAGATACGGCGGCACCCAAGAAGCGGCGTCGTGAAAAGCCAGGTGAACTATGCCAATTGAACCTCGACGTGCTGTTCCTCGTGCGTGGATGTTCTTCTCTTGTTTCGACCGTTCGCTGACCGGTGCGATGGTACTAGATTGCCGCATACATCCACCCTATCGACCTCCTGAATCTTGCACGCACGTGTAAATCTCTCCGAGAGCTCCTGATGGACAAGTCTTCGGCGTTCGTATGGAAGACCGCTCGTCAGCAAGTCAAGGGCCTGCCTGCCTGTCCTGCCGATTTAACCGAACCAGAATATGCAAATCTCGTATTTTATGCTCGTTGCCACGTACATTCAGACTCCTTGGGTTTAAACTGCTCTGAGACATCACACAGGGTTGTGGAAAATACACGACAACTATTCTCTGGAATGTACGTCGCAGATTCTGTCCAGGTTGCAGAATAAGACGGTAAGGTTTGCCCGTATATTTCGCGACGGGCAAGTTCACAGAAACAAAAGGCTTCGGCTTCTGTCTTCCTGTCATGAGATAGTTCGCAAGAACGCCGTCTTGGCTGTAGAACACATTCTGATAAAAAAAGGTCCGTAGCACTGCTATTTCTAGGCATCGCATTCGCACACCACACTTGCAGAATATTCCACGCGGGTTGATAAAGACCAGGCGGCCTCGTTTATGCACGAGTATCGCCAGTCTCTCGACAAGGAGCAATTTATAAGCAACAAACAGAAGGAGTGTAGCGCTATATTTCAGGTTTGTTGGATTTTCTCCCTTTCATTCATCTTCCTGATCAGTTTGCAACAGCACGCGAAAAAATGCGAAGCTTGGCAGCAACAGAGGGAATCAGAACGCAAAGATGAACAGAAAGGGCGTCGACGGGAGCGAGGTATCAGGTTTGTGCCCTTTCTTCTAGTCGTGATTATTATATTGAGCTGGCGTAGAATTTTTGAGCGTCTCAAACAACAGGGGTATGCCCGCGAGATCGGATACTTTGGTTATTATGCAATCGAACGATCCCGCGAGTCTGATTTCAGGACCTGCAAGCCGCTCACGGATAAAGGTCAACTCCTATCAATGCGGATCACTTTGAATTGGCGCTAACTCTTGACGTGCTAGAATGGCATAGGATCTGGCCTGAGTGGGCCAAGGTCATGAACAACTTTCGGTTGCGAAGACTAGAGGCACAGGTTTATCGACCACGTCGACATTCATTGATGTCTGCATACAACAGATACCTTGGACCAGATGCACCAACGTTCGACCTTCTTCCGGATGTGGCCAATCTCGCCAGTCTTCTTCCTTTTACAGAAATGATCAAGGCTCCGGAGGAAACTCAGATAAATGATGAGTTGTTTGCATCTGCATTTGCACAGCTACCTCTGCTAGTTTCCGAGTGGAAAAAGAAACTGGATGCCGACCTCGCTGAGCTGGTGCAGATTCCTCTTCATCTATCTTCAGAAAACGCCACCGGTAGTCGGGCCCTGGCACCAAGCAGTACGACACGTGCAGAATCACCCAATGCGGACTTGGACAAATTGCACTTAGCATGTGCTCTGTTCCAAATAGTTGGCCCTGGCGTCTTTACTCATCTCGAGGTGTTCTCAGCTTGTAAGGTTGATCACTTTTTCCCGGAGTTTTGCAGAGACGATTCGAAAGGCCATGGGTCTATCTCGGACCGATTCGGCATCCAATTCTTAGAGGAAGCTCCCTACATTGTCCATGCATGTGGGTTAGACCCAAATGTGGCTACGGTGGATGATATGGACCACCGCAATGCTCGACTGAAGTGCGTGTCCTGCGAGGGACGTACTCTTATTATGAACTGGAGGCACGCGGTATGACTTCTTTTTACTGAGAAGATCGAGCACTGAGTACTGGGTATTGAACGGTAGATGTGGCATGCCTGCTCCTATCACCAATCCCCCCGGACGCTGACGCCTCTTTCCGAATCACCACGCTGGCAGCTTGTCTGTGAGGCGCATATCGATGCAATCCAGACCGTCGAGCAGTCCATCAAGGGAGACTTATTTCCTAGTTTTGTGCAATGCCTGTTATGCAGACGTCGCGTAGGAGATGTGATAAGGAACAAGCGTAACGTTGCATATCACCTGTACAGCTGGTGAGTACTTGCGTCGTTTTTCTCGTAGGCTGGCACTGATCCCAACAAACACAAACACAGCCACAGCTTGAAGACAGATAGGGATGACGACATCAAACGAGGGGTGCACTATGCACCTATCGGCATATGCGATTCTCAACCGGTGGCGGTGGAAATGGTTGAAGAAGGGGGCCAAGTTACATTCAGGCCACCGAATTAAAGCTGGCCGCCGGCACGGATCGGAAGGGACCCCAATGCGTTGTTATGGAACGTTTGGTTGTAGGTATGAACATTGGACTGCGCTGTACAGGTTTGGCACGATGCATATGCCTAGCTTTCGTGAAAGAGACTTCTTACCATTTGCAAGAACAAGGGCGAGTTGTGGCCCAGCAAGGGAACAGAAAAACGGCGAGGGACATTTTTGGCCTGAGAAGACGTCTCAGAGGGTGATGTTACTCCAACGTCGTTGGCCTTTCCTGAACCCGACCAGCATCTTAGTTCGTGCCTGCAAGATTGTTCGCGATGTCGACGGTTCCCTCAGAGAGTTCCCGACATTCACCTAGGCGTCTTGTCGAGATCCATGAATGGAATCTCATTTTGTCATGCGTGCCACGGCCAGGTTGTTGAAGCGTTGAACCTGCAGACTTTGTATGTTATCACCAGACAGCTCTCCTTGTTAAATGCTGCACCACGAGCACGCGGTTTCCAGATAGGCTAGGGGTCGAACTAGCGATTGTGCCAACGACTGCAGCGAACAGAATGACGTGAAACTGTAAACATAGTGGTAACCAGGGCAATCTTATCTGCTTGACCTAATTATGAATGGCACAGCCACCATAAAGGGAACGCGAGGCGCGTGGCCTCCCCTGTCCACGACCTTGTACGATGGTACAACCAAGATCAGCTGCGGACAGAATCGCGCCAGTCTACGACAACGACGGAGTGTTTCCACAGGAGAAACCCGCCGAACTTCCTTCAGAAGGCGGTGCCGTACTGCCAACCAAGAAGCGCCGCCGAGAGGGTGCAGATGCACGGAAGAAGCGGCGTCGACAGCAAGGAGGATTATGTCAATTGAATCTTGACGAGCTGTACATCGTGTGTGGATTTCCTTTCGCCATATTTCCACCCTCGGTTGATCGCGTGATAATGATAGATCTTTGCATACATTTATCCTATGGACCTCCTGAACCTTGCACGTACCTGCAAGCCTCTCCGAGGCATCTTGATGCACAAATCGTCAGTGTTTCTCTGGAAGAATGCTCTCCGCCGAGTCGAGGACCTGCCTGATTGCCCCGCCGACTTGACTGAACCGGAATACACTAACCTCGTGTTTTACACCCGTTGCCACGTGAGTACGTACAGACTCGTCGGACCGTTCGAAACCTGAGGTGTGGTACAGGGCTGTGGCAAACCCGCGAAAACTGTTCTCTGGAATATTCGCCGCAGGTATTGCCCGGCTTGCAGAGTTGAACGGTATGATTTTGCGGGCATCTCTGCAGAGGCGCCCAGTTCACATACGCTATCTGATAGGCTTTACCCTCTTCGTTTCTGCGATCAGATCATCTGCGAGAACGACGTTGTACCCCACGACTCGTGCATAATAGGGGATGGTATGTGGGACTATTATCAAAACTAGTATACTTCTAGACCATCTCTCAGAATCGGGACGTTGGGTTGATATAGACCAGATGAACTCATTTTTGCACGAATATCACTGGTCCTCCAACAGGACCCAGCTTTTGGATGACAAGCGGGAACAGCGTCAGATCATACGCTGGGTCTGATTGATTGATTCTCCCTTTTGACTGGTCGTCTAATTAGTCTTGACAGCACGCAGGAAAATGTGAAACTTGGCAACAACTGAAAGGACGAGTACACAGATTCGACTTGGAAGTGCTTCGGAAGGAGCGACAAACGAGGTTAGTTCTTCCCATTGAATAACCATGGCCTTTATTTATAGCCAGTGTAGCATTTTCGAGCGCCTCAGGCAACGCGGGTATGGGCCTGAGATTGAGTTCTTCCGAAACGACCTCATCGAAAAATCCCACAAATCCGCTTCCAAGAAATACAAGCCCCTCACGGATAGCGGTCAGCTTTCACAAAACCAGTTTACTTCGAGCTGGAGCTGAATATAGATATGGTAGAATGGGATCGGATATGGCCTGAGTGGGCTGAGATCATGAGCTACCTCCGGTCGCGACGACTAGACGCGATTTTTTACCTACCTCGTCGACGCTTATTGGTGTCAGAATGCCACAGATACGTGACACACCCATCATCAGACTCGCCAACGTTCGAGGTGCTTCCACACCTGACCGACCTCGCCCGCTTTCCTCCTATTAGAGATGCCATCGGGACTCCCGAGGAAGTTCAAACGAATGAAAATTCATTTGCATCCGCATTTGCACAACTACCTGTATTCGTTGACGAGTGGATGAAGAAGCTCAACTCCGAAATTGCTGTGCTGGTGAAGATCCCTTCTTGTTTATCTTCTGACAATGTTTCCGGAGATCGAGACTGGGCGCCGGGCAGTAGCAGACATGCAGAATCATCTCAGACGGACTCGGAAAAACTCCATCTTGCCTGCGCTGTGTTTCACGTGGGCGGCACTGGCGCTTTCGCTTATCCTGAGGTGCTCTCGGTTTCGATGCATAATGACGTGATGTCTCCCAACCACGAACCCCACTTGGACACCACTGGGGTTGTCCCTGGGCTTCAGTTCTTGGAGGAAGCTCCCTACATCGTCCACGCATGTGGGTTGGATCCAATTGTGGCCACGGCGGACGACATGGACCACCGCAACGCTCGACTGCGGTGTCTGTCCTGCGAGGGATGTCCTCTCATTATGAATTGGAGGCATGCGGTATGACTTTTTTTTGCACTGAGAGGAGCGAGCACTCAGTACCCAACGTTGAACGACAGATCTGGCATGCTCGCTTCTATCATTGCATCAGCATCGGGCTCGCGCCTCTTTCCGAGGCACCGCGTTGGCAGCTTGTCGGCGATGAGCACATAGACGCGATCCAGGCTGTCGAACGGTCCGTCCAGAAGGCGTTCTCTCCGGATTGGACGCGATGCCTTTTATGTCGGCCTCGCGTCGGGGATGCGATGCTGTATTTCCATGCCATACGTCACCTTGCCCAGTGGTGAGCATCATCGTCCTCACATGTAGATGCTGGCACTGACCACAGCAAACGCGGAGGCAGTCACGACTTGCAAAAGAACCAAGTCGAAGAAGGGGTACACTATAAGCTGATGGGGATACGCGATGTTTGTGTGGTGGAAATGGTCAAGGTAGGAGAGCAAGTGACGTTTAGGGTGCTTGAAGAATGAATCATGGGGTGTTCGCGTCGTCTTGGCAAGGATTTGATTGATGCATTGCCGTCACTGGAATGGGAAGGGATTTCAATGCGCTGTCGCGGAAGGCATGGCTGTATATATGATATTGCTGCTCGCTTTGCTGTGTATACCCATGGAATTACTAGGTTTGTTTGACATCCTGCTGTGCGGCCAGTACTATGGGCCGCGGAATTACCTCGATTGTTCCATGTGCAGCTTCGCTGAAACGGAATCTTGTCTTATCACTCGCTCCGATAAGGCGTTTTGTGGGTCCGCGTTGCTGTAGATTGTGACTGCGCCCTGATCACGCTCCCACCGCGTCAGCAACGCTCGGACGGTCCCCTGAGAAAGCTGGATAGAATCGGAATCAACTCCTGTTGAGCATGGAGACACGCGAAGCGAGATCCTCACAGGATGCGCCCTCATAGGCGACGTTTGACCCCTCGCCCTGATGAAAAGAGACGCCCGTGGTCGCGTATAGATAGCGTCGGGTTCGAACACCTCCCTTGGTCCGCATTCGACGCCCTCCATCAAATCCCTCTGCCTACACCAACACCAGACCATGGGAGGCGGCCTCGGACGAGTTACCAACCACCCTGTGTATTATTTAAGCGATGGGAGCGTCTCGTTTTTGGTAGGTCTGATCTAACGGTCTCCCGAGATTATTCGGTCGCTGATCAAGTGTTGTGGCGGGTGTAAGACGGGCAATACGCTGTTTCGAGTACACCGGTCGTTTTTTGAGCGCGAATCGGAAGTCTTTCGCGAGCTCTTTGCGTCCGCCGCGGAGGACGATCCTCTATCTGGCTCCGACGCACGGCCGTTCACGCTCAACGATGTGACAGTAAGCGAGTTCGAGCAGCTGTTGTGGGTTTGGTATGATAGGTGAGTAGCCGACGCGATCGTTTGTCGAACGGATCGCTTCATCGTTTGACGTCGGGCAGAGAATACTCTTATGGGCAGCAAACCAAGGAGAATTGGGTCGCGATCCTTCATCTCTCGACCCGATGGGCATTCCCGAAAATTACAGAGCTCGCTGTTCGGGAGCTCGAAGCCCTGCGCCTGCCCCCAGCAGAGATGATCTCGATCTACAACCACTATGGCATAGACGACGAACGACTCCTCGACTCATACATGGAGTTGTGCAAGAGCCCGACCTTGCCGACCGAGGCAGAAGGCCATCTCATGCAAATGGAAACCTTGATCAACATACTTCAGGCGCGTGAAGACGCGCAACGCAAAGCAGTCGAGTTGGGCCACGAGAGTCCGACGAGCGCAAGTCTGGAAGACGGCACTTTGAGAGAGATCCTCTCAAAGTTCTTCAGGAAAGGCTTGGACCCCCGGTCGGGTGGTACTTCCACGAGATCGGAGGCTCAAGCTTCAAACTTGAATGGCGAGCGCGCTCACAGGACTGGCGCGAGCGAAACGATAACAGTAGGGCAGCCACAGGTACCCGACAGGAAGGCACAATCTACGAGCGGGCCGGCATCACATGCGGTAGGTGGAATTTGTGCTACAATAGAGTCGTCTCAGCTGATGCTCACCCATAGAACGATTACCTTCAGACGGGCAGCAAGGGAAAGGAAAGCGAAGAGAAAGCGAAGGCGGAGAAAGCGAAGAAAGACAAGGAGAGGGAAGAGCAAGCAGCGACGGAGAAAGCGAAGAAAGATCAGGAGAGGGGGGAGAAAGAGAAAGAGAAACAGGAGAAGGAGAAGGAGAAGGAGAAGGAACCGAAGGAGAAGACGCAGAAAGCGGAAGAACAGAAATCACCGGGGAACATTCGCGGCAAGTCCGTACGTCCGAGCCAATTCCATTATCTGTCACCGTTTCACGCACACTGCTCCATAGTCTCGCAAGTAATACCTTCGGCTTACCTTACTCCACTCCAAGCAGTGGATGTTTATTCTCTTATCATCAGTACGGCACGCGCTTTGTGGGAAATGTAACTTTGATGTACACTATGATTCATCGTTTTCTCAATGGACACCGTTCAATTCGACGTGCAGGCCTGGATGGGAGAGGGACTTACAGGGGCAAGCACTCTACACAGAAAAGTAATGAGCGACGGGCAACATAATACCGTTGTCTCTCGTTCTATGACGCATGACGCTACATCAACTGTTTTCACGAGCCCGCCACGAACTAAAGAGTGAGTTAGGTGACACGTCCGTACGCAGACTCTCGGCCCATACCTATCTCCAACCCTGCGGTCACTCATTTTTCTGGTCGCCTTCTGCCGTTTTTCTCCCCCAAACCACTTCCGACCACCGTATTGCTTCGGTGGGCTGTTTCTGGCCCTCGCTTTGCCCGTGCACTCGGGCGAGGTGTTTGAGTCTGGTTATTTCCTCGTCAGTGATCGGTACGCCCGAGCGAA
>JBBPQQ010000289.1:0-14604 GCA_038092595.1 Boletus subdepauperatus
TGGGACTTGGTGAAATTTTCAACTTCGCCTCGTATTTGTACTTATATACTTCACAGAACCTGAAATAGGTGAACCTCTATGGTCTAATGGTTGATGTATTTGGTAGTTACCATTTTTGGAAGTCGCGAGTTCGACTCCCCAACCTCAATGAATTTTGGGATACTTGTTTTCCATTACATCGAGTACTGTGTACATTTGCTGATGCTAGGTGGTGCTAGGTCAGTCACTTAGATCATGCCAAATTATGCTAGACTCTGCTAGACTCCTGTAGGCTTGCTAGTGTGTGATAGGCTCTGCACTTTTGCTGATGTTGCTGCACAGTCGCGATGCCAAGACCTTCAGGCCTCGATCGACATGTCTCCACGCGTCTCCACACTTTCCCACTCAACCTGCACATCACGGTGTGCTTCCTCCGCCCTGCTATTGACCACTGCATCCACATCTCCCACCAGCATCGGTAGAAATCATGTATCAAACCATGTACTACCACAAAAAAATGTGATACAGCCTGAGTAGACTTTCTCATAATGTATCAAGTTGGGAGCCTAGTGACATTTAATAGGTTTAGTCAAGGTTAAACTAGGTATCACAAAGTGTAGCAATTATACGTTATGAGACTTGCTGGCATCTGCAAGGCGCTGAAATTATGTACGTTGTTGAGTTGAAATTCTGGCCCATTCTGAAGTCAAATGGCCCGCTTAATCCGCTGATAGGCTAGATGATTTGGAGACTCAGGCCGGTAGCACCCAGTGGCATCCTCCTCCCAGTCCCACACACCTTTTCTCTTATCTCCAATACTCATGCCCAACCACCACAAAGAATACGAACTCACCATCAGACAGGAGCCAAAGCAGGCCCACATATGTGGTGTTGGTGGTATGCCTAACAGACTTAGTCGTTTTCTTTTCTTTCTTTATCTTATCCAATTAACATATGATAGCCACGCTATCCCTATGCTTCTCCTCTCCTTTCACATTATGCCGCATGCACTCCTCACCTCATTCATTTCTGTGCAGTGCATGGCTATGTTCTTCTTTCCTTCTCTTCCATTCTGCCACCGCCGTGTGGTTGCCTCATGTTTCACTTCATTTCCATTCCATGGCTGTGCTTGATGCATGCTTCTACCTCATGCCACTAGATACCGGAATATTCTAGAACAATCATTGGTAGATCTGATACAAACATGTACAAACATATGTAGTAGTATATAAGGGCGCAAGTCCCAGCCAGAGAACTCCAGTTTAGTTCTCTTGGTTTTTCCCCCATACCAACCAGTGAGATCATCTCTGCAACTGACTGCTAGCGCCTTCGGTGTGTACCCAAGTTCCAGTTGTGAGTGCGACACTGCAAAACAAGAGCACTGAGAAAGGGAGAAAACATACCACATAGTATGGCTGTCCAGCATTCCCCGGATTCGGATTAGATGCAAGAACAAAACGGAGCGGAACGTCTTCGCCACCCCCACCACAGTGACGTGTCTCAGGATATGGTGGAGGTATAAAGGGCATTGGGAGTATGATGGAACGGACCTTGAGGCTGGAGGCGAGTGCAGGGAAGCATGTGCCATGCATGCACTTATCAGCATGGCAAAGATCAACTGAGAAACGATTGAGATTAATAGTTCGGTGATCAGTGTGGCTGACTTACCTGCGAGTGTGAAAAGAGAGACATACATGGTTGGTATAGAGTGAATGGATGACGAGCGGGAAGCAGGAAGTGGGAGGTAAGAAGACGGATCAAAAGAGGCGGAGGCAGCGGTGATGAACGGGCAGTGAGTGGGCACAGATCGTCAGAGGTGGGTGTTGAGGCCTTGAGGTGGCAACGAGGCAGTGGCGACGGGCAGGCAGTGAACTGGTACAGTCGAGTCGGCAGCGACGAAGGTGGGCACACAGCGGGTCAGCAGTGTGAACAGGAAGTGTAGGGGGAACGGGCAGCAATTAAGCGGGACAGCGCTGTGATGAAGAGGGTAGGGAAGGACGACAAGGGAGGGGAACGAAGGTGAAGGGAAGGGTTGGCCACCCTTTATATACCCTGCACCTCAGAGCTTGAAAAGGAACTGAGGAACGAGTGCAATGACATCATATTGACCGGATGACACCAACACTAGGTCGGTGAAGACTTTCCTTATATATCGAGTGAGCTGGACGTTCCTGACTCCTGTCTCTATTGGGGATGGGTCGCTGCATCCCCTTATCAATGTCGCTCTCCGCGTTTATCAAGGTGATCGGTGGCGAGCTGCGCCAGACATGTAATCCGGTGGAAACACATGCTTGCGCAATTTGGGTCCCACCATGGCGGCACTGAGCACCCTGACAAGATCCCTGCGATACAGTTCGTTCAGATCAATGTACAGCTCAGTGAAGGGGGGGTGGGGGGGGGGAAGAAAAGGGGGAAGAAGAAAGCGAAAGGAAGAGCGAAAAGTAAAAGCAGGACATTCTCTCACATCTGTGTCGCATCGAGGTACGTAGCCCTATCAAAGCATCTCGCTGTCTTGGACGAGACGCTGTCTTGTGAGAGGGTGATGCCCCATTGTTTGAGTCTGTCCTGGGTGTGCATGCGTCCCCATTTGGCGGAGCTGGAGAGGGGCTTGCGGAGCTTTTGTAGCTTTGAAGCTCGATGAGATGGCGCATGCTGTGTAGAGGATCCCAAGGACGACACCTACTAAGAACAGCGTGGTCGGTGGGGATTGTTCAGATCATTTGGGTGCCATGATTGTTTGGGGTGGGAGGACTCATGAGCATCGTTTTGGCACTTACATCGCTCGCCCATATGGTTCTCAGCTTCGTGGGCGCGTTCCCAGGCGTCTGGCTGGAACCCGTCTTGACAGTAAGGCTGTTTGGTGCTGTCTTTGTAGCCAAGCGGCGGCTATGCAATCAAGGTGGGGGTCTGATTGAATACCGCAACATGGAATTGGGAACACAGACATGGAAGGCAAGCAAGGAAAGGCTGAATAATAGGCAAGGGAGAAATTCAGACCTTGAAGAGGAAGGAGGGGTGACAATCCATCACTCATCGATCGATGATCATCTGTCACACTCACCTGCCACACTAGACATTCCCTTCTACTAGATGTGGGCCCTGCAAACAAGGGCTCTATGGTGCAAGATTGATATTGTGGGTAGTTATGGTGCATCCAGACACATTCCAGTATATGATATTGACCCTCACGCCATGTCTTTGTGTCCTCCGTAGCGATCTCTCACGGCCCAATTTCCTGGGCCCTTATGGCCTCCTGGCCGGGGTCTACCTCGACCTAACGTGCTGGTATCGCCGTCACTGCTGTTCTTGCCGCACCTCTTCTCATCCTCACCCACCTGTCTGTCCTTCCGTCCACCCACTGTGATAACGACACTCTCAGCTTGCCACGCAAACACGAACACAGATGGCGAGCGCTGTTGTCGCCTCATCTGCCTTACCCTCACCCTCACCTCGCAAACACGAATGTGAATGCATTCATGTTTGCATGCGAGCACCGCCGCAGCTGTCGCCCACTGCCTCATCGTCACATGGAGCCTCATCGCCACCTCCACACGATGAGGACGAGGAAGATGATGCGACGATGATGAGTCTCCATCTCCATCGTCCTCACCACCTTGCAACGAGGATGCAACAAGGACACGAGGACACGCTGTCACCCTTTCCCTCGTCCTTAGCACCCACCTCGCGAAGACCTGTCTCCGGCGCTCTCTCTCAATGATGGGATGTAAGTATGTACAGCCTACTGGTGTGTTTCGTAGCTTTGTCAACCTTGTTTTAGTGTCCTCAACACCTTCTGATTGTGCCGACGTGACTGTCTCTGAACAGTACCTACCAAAAATGGAAGGTGTGTTATATATATATTGGAATGCTATAGCTTCGTCTTCAAACATCTCATTTTCTCTCCCACTTCAGTCTTTTGCACTGATCTTCCTCTCGAACCAGGTGCGTTTAACCTTCCTCTGCACATGGTGGGTACGGCGAGCACAACTGATCTACTCCTCCATTCAGACTCTCCTGGACTCATCTCTCAAACCTTGAACGACCATGTACATATAGAAATGACCAGTGCGTTCCTCTTTACCATTGTCTATTAAATCTTCATTTTTCAACTGGTTATTCTTATCTTCGCACAGGTGGAACTCGTGGCGGATATTCCCCCTCCAGACGTTTGTCCCTCCCACCACGACTGAGTGAGATCCTTCTGCCACCAAGGGTGCTGCGACTCAGACATCCTTATCCTGCACCATCAATTTCCACTGGCCCTCGCTGCAACTCTTCTCGACATGGTACAAATAGCCTGGAGATGCTCGGTAGCGCTCATGCCAGTTGCTCTCCATCCGTCATCTCGCTTTCGGACTTGGACTCTGCTCCTGATGTCGACAGGACTGCGGGTCATCTCCAAGCCCATCGCGCTCCGTCCGTCATCTTGCTTTCGGACTCGGACTCTGCTCCTGATGTCGACGGGACTGCGGGTCGTCTCCGAGCCCATTGCACTCCGTCCGTCATCTCGCTTTCGGACTCGGACTCTGCTCTTGATGTCGACAGGACTGTGGGTCATCTCCAAGCCCATCGCACTCCATCTGTCATCTCGCTTTCGGACTCGGATGCTGCTCCTAATGTCAGCGGGACTGCGGGTCATCTCCGAGCCCATCACGCTCCATCTGTCATCTCGCTCACAGACTCTACTCCCAACATCGACAATACAGTTGATATGGACCCCCCCGCCGTTGGACTTGGAAGGAAAAGAGGCATTGGCTCTCACGGAGACAGCCTCACAAATCCCATCGTAGTCGAGGACGCCGCCATCTGGCCAGGGGATTTTTACGTCTGTGACATTGCCCAATGCATCCGACTGTTGCGTCTACCTTTCTACCAGCAAAGGTTGGACACCCTCTTCCGGGGGATGTTTGGCATTCCATACCCATCGTTGACATTCAAGGCAACATGGAAGATCTGGGAGGCACCAGAGAATCGCATGCTTCATGACCTATACATCGACTATGGTAGGTTAGAACAGGGAACATGGGAGTTGTTTATGATGCAGGCCAAGTATCCCCGCTGAGGGGGGACCCATTCCCACTCTTTCATGTTTCATTCATTGTTTTTCCATTCATTTCACGTTGTAGCCCTTCAAGTTTCTTCAGCAGCACTGTACCATTCCCACTCTTTGATGTTTATTTTTACATTCATTCGCACTGTAGTCCAAGTTCTAGAGGTGTTTCTTCAACAGTACAGCGTACTACATAACATAGAATGTATTTCAGGTGTGTACAGACACATGTGCGGACACAGGTTGCTATTTATGGAAGGTCCAGGCGTGGCCAGATGGGTTTGGATGGTTTGGATGGTTTGGACAGCTCGGACAGCTCGGAAAATTCAATTCATGGACTTTTTGGCTTGCAAGGTCTTTCCTTGTCTTGCTTTTCGGCACACATGTGATCTGATCACGTGACCATATTGTCTCATGGTTGCATCGGACTCCTACGCAATCTGATGTCGTCGCCCATGGCTAATTGTGCACTGTTCTTCTCTCTCACCAAGCACACTAAAGGGATTTTTCATTCAGAGGAACACTGACAGCATGTGAGCTGCGAGCTCTTGCAGCCCATCATCCGAGCAAAAGGAGGGATTTTGATGGATGTCAAGGAGACGATCTCCATCAATGGCAGGTTGGTATGTGTGATTATGTCGTCCCAAAGGCCCACATTGCAAGGCCCACAGGAGACACATGCGACTAGGAATGGTGTTGCAGACCCTATCTGCTCTGATTGGTGATGGGAGGCATCACACGTCTTGCTTTGGATAGGTTTGAACTGTTCGTACCACTGCATCAGCTTTGGATAAGGTATATGTTGGAGTTATTAGGACTTGGTGTTCCTGATTCTTTGTCGTCTCATGAAGGCAAGATGCCCAGTGCTTCCTCCATGCATGCAAAACTGGTGAAGGCCGATCTCATTGGGGCGCTGCTCACAGGTGAGCGAGAAATATACTTGGCTCGTTTACTTGCCACTGACCCCTACCGTCACTCCCCAACCCAAGTTCGCCAAAGCCAGAACCCATGTCTCATCGGTCTCTCTGGGATCGTCCTCCATGAGACGGAGAATGCGTTCAAGCTCATCACACCCAAGAACTGGTTAAAACATACAGTCTGCCCTCACTCATTCCCAGTGAGAATTGACTATGATTGGGTGTGTCTGGATATGCCCGGACATGTTTCCTTGCAAGATACACACGAAATCATATTGTAGCACAAGTCCCTAATAGAATGAGAATGTTCTGCATGCTTATATCTTACACTTTGTGACTACATATGATTTTCCGAGTTACGACATAAGCGAGCAGATCGCAACATACCATGTTCAAGAGGGGTTACGACTATATAATATGCTCGTAAATGATGACTGATGACATCATATGTTATTCACATCGGGGTGTATCTGATCTCAAATGCTCCCTTATGACAACACATTCCGCTCGTAGCTGTTCACAAATGACTGGTTCTGATATGGGACACTGCATACAACATCTGCTGGTATCTGATAGCTGTAGACCACATAACTGACCCTCCATGCACTTGGTGAATCGGAGGAAGCGAGGGCCACGAAGAGGCGCCATTCAAGAGAAGGGGAATGGGACAATCCACGACACAGATGAGATGAGGAAAATAGAAATCCGAGAGTATTGAGACGATGTGAGAGAGCAACTGGCGAAAGCTGTTGAAGAAGACTTAAACGACTGATGCAGGGCAATGCTGGAGCGATGGGAATACTGAAAGAGGAAAATACCGGAGCGTGACATCATGATGAGATGATGTATTAACATGCGAGCGACGAGTTGATGATGAGGACAGGGAATCCAGTGAAAAAGAGAGACTAGAAAGTGACAAGATGAAACGTTGACCTGCGAGTGATGAATTGATGATGAGAGGTGGTTGGCAAGTTAATGGAGTGTTCCGAGACCCTTGCACACAGTGTCATCCCATGTTTTCTTCTCCACCTGCACTAGCGTCACTACATGTCATATAGAACATCTAGACGACCTACCAGTTCTTTAGTCTCGATTTTGTAAGCCTCAACGGGAATTAGTAATTGAAACAACACTGCTTGTAGAATAAATAAATAAACCTTACCTCGCGCTGCTGCTCACTGAGTTCATGGTTCCAATATGCACGAAACTTGTTGCAATTTCCACTCTCATTGATCTGAGCCAACCAGCGCCAAGCGCAGAGATTGCTAACAAATGGCGAGTTAGTTGTGAATGGTTCAATGTTAGGTCACTTACTATGCCGTTTTGTTTTTTGTTGGTCACATCCTTGGCTTCCGGTTGGCGTTTGTTTTCCCTTGACTGGTTCCTAGACCTTCCTCGTTCCCCTCCTTACTCTCCGTGTTGACCTTAGCCGTGAATTCAGGCATGGGGGGGGAGGGGAGGAAGCTTGAGCTTCACAGACTTCCTTGTAAAAGTTGAACTACAGTCTTGTTAGTATATTTATCACAGTAGAAACGTAACGTACAGTGGATTGATGATAATAGGAGTTGGCGCGGCAGTATCCTCGGATGACTTTGGAAGAACTTCGGTTGAAAGGCCTGCGGATTGATCCATGTTGGGATGCAAGGTGGTTTCTTCAGCTACTGGCATTGATGAGGCTGGAGTTGGGCGGTCCATCAGCGGCTCTATGTTGGAATCCGAATTGGGAGTGGTGGGTGGAGAGGATGGATCAGAGGGGCTCAACGTGGGCCTGGGAGAGGTGCGTGGAGAGGATTGATCGGAGGGACTCGAGTCCGAAGTGGAAGAACTGACATTGCCTGGGGTTTCGGGTACGTTCCCTTCGGTTACTGCCGGCATCAATAAGGGTAACATCGCAGTGGGACCTTGGACAGGAGATGAGAAAGGAATTGGCGGGAGGGGGGAAGCCGCAAGTTCGCTTGAAGAGCTGGTAGAAATGTCCAGTGCGTCTAGGGTCGTGGCTAACACTGATGTTGCTGGGGAGTTCTCCCAGCTAGCAGAATCCTCTGTTGGTCAAAACAAGTGTTAGTATGTTCAATCGAGTCATGTTTTACTGACCTTTGAATCTCTTCTCTATTGGCTCAGACTTCAATGGTTTCGCCTTGCGCTTCCTGCTCACGCTGGCTGCTGGTTGGTCCCCAGTTGATGTGTCATCCTCCTGTTTGACATGGCAGCCTCCAACCCACTTGCCTTTGTCGTCCAGGTTATTGCGGACCCACCCAGGATAATCAAGCGAGCAAAGAAGGTCGATCTTCCAGTCGTTTTCGGCCAGCTGGAGGAAAGGGAAAGACTTGTACATAGAAAGGAAGACAACCTCCTTCGCAGAGGTGTTGGCTTTGCCCCAGGTCTTTGAAGCCATCCCCTTGTCGACGAGTTTGGCCCAGCAACCTCGAATGGTCTTGCGGATAGCCTTGAGGGTTCTGTCGGGGACCGTGGTGCCCTGCTTGTCTTCTATAAAGGCAAACTTGTATCGGGTATTCCCGTGGGCCTCGGGGGTATTTGTCCACTCGTTATACTGGCGTTGGGTCCAAAAGCGGAGATTCGGATACATTTCGGCAGTCTTCACATTAGCCATCGTCATCTGGGGCTTTTGTAATGATGTGGACAGTTGGTCCAACATCATCCTACACATGACGTAATATAGTCAGCATGTGTTATATAAACTGAAGACTTACTTTAGGGTATCGCGCTCAGTGGTCACCTTCATGAGCTGCGTCTCGAGTCCCTTGCAGCGCTCTTTAATAGCGAAGATTTCCTGCATATATGCCTGACTGGGGCATATAAGGTAATCAGCATAGCCACTGTGAATGAAGTCACCTGGGAGTATCCTAGCGGTGACTGATTAAGCGGTGCTTGGGAGATTAAGGGGGCGGCGGCAGTGCGTCCAAATATGTCCGGTGCATCAAGCATGTTCTCAGAGAAACCTACAGTAGTATTAGTCGAGAATAAACTACCTGTATTAAGGCAGGAGAAGTCGTAGGTTCCGTTCATTATGAATTGGAAGGAGGGTAAAGGGGTGTGCAGAGGAACAGAGCGTAGGAATCAGGGGATGTACAGTTCTAGTAACTCCAACTCGGCTAGATCCGGGTGTGCTAACCTAACAACGTAACTTAGTTGTTCCCTCAATATGACCGAGCCAATCGCCAAGCTCCTCATGCCAAAAGCACCCCAGATCCAGATGTCTGGGGACATTATATTGATAGATATCAACGACGTCGTTCCTGGCTGGGAAACCCACACGTTTACTCTGGATGCCATCCACCCCAGAGAGAAGGTAAACACCTTTTTCTTGTTTCGCTGTTGACTTTACTCTCTCCAGAAAATTGTCCTACGAATCAAGCATCGCGCTGTTGATAATCAATCTGTGTAAGTGCTCGATGAGTTCACACATGCAAAGCAATGTATTGATCCAGTTCGGCTGCAGAGAAGTACAAACAGAAGACACAAACACATCTTGCAAGATGCTTGTCAATCCAGCATCGTAAGTGTTATTGTTGTATTCAACCCCCGTATACTGATACAATCCATAGACAAATGGACAGTCACAAAGCACTTACTGTACCTATTAAAGAAGATCCAGGTATCGTTCTCAAGTTCCAACTAGTACCCGACCCAGTCAAATCAGAAGACGAAGAGACGCCCCTGCCAGTGGATATTACAGGTGACTACATTCGGTGTGTCAGCCAGTTTAAATAAGACATCTCTAACTATCTTGATTACAGTTGCCCAATCATCCCATGCCATCTGCTCGTCCATCGTGACATAGCCAGTCACATCTACCCTTCAAGATACTTAATTCGTACTTTCGACACCGCCTTCCTTTTCCTCAAAAGTTCCGAGAAAAACTGTCACCAGAGGAATATGGTGAGAGGTTGAGAAAGCGTCTGCGGTTGGCATAGCTGCTCGTGTTGTTTTTTGTTACATAGCTGTCGTCGTATCCTGTTGTCGTGTTCTGCTGCCATTCTGTGATGTACCCAGTTGTTACTATGCTGCTATTCAAATAGTTCGTTGTCGCAAAACCACCCATTCGATATAACAAATGTAAGCCATGTATTTGAGATCGAAAAAACATATGCACGAATCTACTCGACATCCACACTGTCATCATCTTCATCCTCGTCATCCCCTCCTTCTGAGTACACACTATAAGGCACACCAAGATCTGAGATATCCACACCTGGTTTCTCCATCATACAAAAGAATCGGGCTTCGACTCCATTTGGCAACGTTAATACGTGAGGGATCATAGCAACGACACTGCAGATGGATTTGACGTTGCAAATGAAGAGGTTGTTGAGTAAAAGGGACGCTGTGAGAACTTGTGAAGACAGGTGTAGAAGGTCAGTGTCTGGTTCCGAATAAAGCTTGAGCACAGCGACATCCGCAAAAGACCACCCTTCCGGAGCATGGGGTGCAGATTGAACAGCAAGTCGAGTGAAGTACTGGACTTCTCCAACTCGAACTTTATCAGCGTCGAGAAACTTTAGGAAGAATGTGTGAATAGATTTGTATTGGTGAGATGCTGACGTACCTTAACATTGCGGGAAACGCGTAGGTTATCCGCTGACTTGAGGTTCTCCCTCCAGGCAGAGCGAGCAATCTGTCCATTTGGCAGGAGGAGCCGTGCCCATTTATCGAAGCGAGGAATGTCTTGAGTGCCAGGTAAATAGTTTTGTAAGAGTTGAGTCAGTACGTCGTCAGGAGAGACGGGATACTTGGACCGTTTACAAAGGAGGACATAACCATCGCCGAGGTCAATGGAGCCACGAGGAAGTGCTTTGGGAGGGGAGTCAAGCTCTGGCATGATGGAGAGCAGGGCATTGACTTGGGAGCGGCGAATGCCCTCTCGAGCAAGGTTGGCGTATGGTTTAGACGGTTGACGGATTTGTTGACCTAAGTTGCCAATTGTTCGCTCCATGGTCCATTGCGCATAACAGATGGGAGGTCCTTTTTGAAAGGCCTCTGGAACTAGATGAATGACCTGGTGGACGGTGGGATGAATAAAGTGGATGCGGTCATGGCGGAGTTGGTAGTAAAAAAGCTCGAAGTTCCGTTGCCAGACACAGAAGAGGGTGTGAGCGTCTTCGAGCTGTTCGTGGGTTAGGGAATACTGGCATATGATTTGAAAGCCACGAACAAGCTGGCAATAGTGGGACCAATACTTCATGGGAAGTACGCCGTAGAGAAGAATGGGGGCAATGCTGAACGTGTACAGCTGGAATTCCCAGGTCTTGTATTGGGTGTTGATCTTCTCGGCAATATTACATGGTTTGCGGTCGTATGAGCTAGGGAGGAAACTGCCAGCAGCAGCAACGTCCTTGCCATGGGAGGTCCAGAGGTCCTCATCCCTGAGAATAGCCCAGTCCCATGTGGACTTGTCATCGCCAGGGCCAACGTCCATGTCAGCACGCCACAGGGAAATAAGAAGGTCCGAGATGTTGCCAGCTAAGTGCATGACATCAGTAGTCATACAGAGTGGAACACCGAGTGAATGCAAGGGATTGAGGCCAAGGATTAGGGGAGGTTTTGTGAGGCCAGTCTCCGTCTTCATTTTGTCCCATTGCATCTGGTTGGCGACGGAAACGATCTTGTGGAGGTTTTGGGAGTAATCCGAGGAGCCGCCAGGGGGAAGGCTAAACACATCAATGTCGGCGTGATTGCTGCCCTCGGGAACTCGATCACGGGGGCATAAGAGGGCTGGGTAGTAGCAATGTGCACGCTCTTTGCGTCTTCCCGGAAGGCCGCAATACAGGCGGCAACCATTTTTGCCGCTGTGACCAACCATCCCATCCCAGTAGACAAGGCCAGGGCCATCGGCAGTTGTGAAGAGAAGATAGACATACGAGAATAACGAGAATCGGAGAGTGGATCCCACATGGAAAGACCCTCACATTGGATCGCGGCAAGATGGTGCATGCCAGGGAAGAGAAAAGAATCCACATTCTTTGGCTTTTTCAGGCCTGGGATAAAGCCGCCGGGCAAGACATTGAGTTTGCGATAACGAATGTTGGGGGAGAGGTTGCCTATGATCCAGATATACATCCAACAGTCTGATTCCTTACTTTCGTATAGCTGTGCGCCATCGAGTGAGACCATGAGGACAATATCATGTTCTTTGATGTCGCCGTCCAACACAGCGCCTAGAAAATCCCACCCCATAGCTATGTCGTTGATGAGAGGAATGTCAGGAGAGCGGGTAGCTATGATATCATGGAAGAGTTCTTGAGTCTTCTCCCAAAGATAGCGCATGGAACGCGCACTCGCTGGACTGCGGTTTCTTGCCTGAAGTTGAGGACCAACTGGAATCGTGGTGAATTGTTGAGTGGAAACTTTAATGCAGCCACTGGTTCCTTGAAGCTTCTCCTGGTTCCATCGCAATGCTTGACATAATGGACATTCATCTAAATCACTGAATGGTCCTGTAAAAGCAAGACAAGTATTTGGGCACATGTCATGGAGAATCGACTCGACACCAGTAAGCGTGCCAATGAGTTTTTCGACCTGGTAGAAGCTGAGGATGTTTCCTATATTGGGAAAGTTGTATTTGAGAGAATAAGTGACAGACTCATATGCAGCCTGAGATGCATTTTCAAGAGCGAGGTAGGTAGAGATGCTATGTCGAATGGCGGGATCCTTGATTTGAAGCGGGACAGCTGGCGGATGGTGGAGGCAAGTAAAAGCATCCGGATCAAGCTTGGCACAAGGTTCCGCGGTGGAAGCATTAGAAAGAGCACGGATAAAATGCATAACCTCCTGCATTGGCTTGAAGGTCGCCAGAGAAAAGAGGGTGTTGACATCGACGTTAGGTTGGGGTCGTCGTTGATAATTTATGAGGGTGTGCAGAGGATGATGGTCTTGGACAGGAGAGTCTGGACGTGGGATCAGAGAATCTGGGTGGGGAAGAGGGTCTAGCGGCGCGATAGGAGGGTCGGGCTGGGGAAGAGGCAACTCTCCCCGCACTGCAGGAGAGTCCAGGAGAAGAGGAGAGCCCCCCTGAAGAGCGGGAGAGTGGGGTGGGGAGGAGCAGAAGGTACCTAAGATCATGTCAACGGACAGAGAGCTGTGATGAAGGCGTGAAAAAATACCTCTGGTTCTCCTTGTCGACCTCGTTTGTCAGGTGAGGCGGGGACCTATCGTTCACGCGCTCTCTTTTGCACAGGTAGAACACCATTGCGCCTGCGAGAGGCTGTACCTCTTGGCCTGTCCAATTTTGCACACTGCATCCATTCTCGTTCCTCTGCTGAAACTGCTTGGTAATGGCGATACCAGGTCGCTAAAGAAACTACATGAGGCTGACCAAAGCTTTCAGAACATACGCAGTTGTAGCGCTGGTTTGAGGTTCCAGTGCTGTCGACGTCTGAGTCCATGGGGGGGGAATGTCAAATGGCTGGATGGAGTGCGGCATGCTTTTGTACAGTTTGCAGCATGTTCTGCGAATTGTACAAATGCAGGTTGCACTGCACAGCTGCACGTTGCATCTTGTGTTGTGTTGCGTTGCGGTTGCATTGCCAGATCGGCAGAAACAGCCTCTGAGAAGCAAGTCGAGGCCAATCAGACATGTGCATATATTACCAGATAAATATCAGTAAATACATAATACAACATATGGGATCAGTCGGGATCATGGACAATTTTCACTGGGACTCATTCCCCGTCCCTCATCGGATGTCCCCACAGTCATCCCAAAACAGAACACCATCCCTGCACTCGCTGTACTGCTCCACTTGACACACTCTCCGTCTGCTACCGAGCGGGATCCCACACGGATGCTCGAACAGGATTCAAAGCACTGTGGACGGTGTTCGATAAACCCTATATCGAGTTTGATCTATGCAGAAACCAGTTCTGTCTCCAGTTCCACGGATAGGTCGAATAGGAAATTTAGAGCGATCAAGTTGTGAGCTATCATGTGAGCGGCGATGTTTTTCGTGCGTTGCTGCTTCCACATCACATGTATGACATCTCTAGTTCATCGCTGGTTCAAAAGCAGGCACGATCGTTGTTGAAGTTGCACCAGGAGCTATACCGACAATAGAGCAACCCTGTGGCAACTCGAGTGTCCAACGGGCAAATAACAGATGCGGTGACAACCCAGTTGCTCACTGCCTCACCCGCATTGGCACGCCCTCATCCACCCACCTTCGATTTCATGCGCGAGCATGTGTAGGTCTGCATATGCTCGTTCACTCGCATGTGTATATGTGCACATGACACATGCACGTTCACGCTCACCCACTTGCGGGGTTCGTATTGACGGTGGACAGTGGGGATGATCGGCAGCAGTAAAAGCGAGCATGGGCGAGGAAGAGCATGCATGGAACAACAGCGCCCGTGTGCAAACGAGGACGTGAGCACTCCTGTTCACATGTGCACGTGAACTATCATGGGAATTCCTGGTTGCAGGTGGTTGTATCATGGTGATGCGCTGTTTCAGTCTGTGACTACTCTGCTGCAGTCTGCAAGCCATTTGAGACTTGTGATTGCATATGGTCAGACGTGATTATTCCATCAGCAAACCAGCCCTCAGCCTAAGTTAAGGCTCCAGATGCCCTAGTATAGCCTAGACTATTACAGACTGGATAGTATTGGGGGATACTGGGAGAGGTAGGGGATGAGGGGGGG
>JBBPQQ010000290.1:0-14566 GCA_038092595.1 Boletus subdepauperatus
GTGCCAGTGAGTGATGTGGGTGTATCTCGGACACGGCTGCGGCACTGCGCACGGGCTCCAGCGGGGTACTAGCATTGCCGTCGAACCCGGGGGCGACCCGTCTGAGCGCTTCCCGCCGTCGCTGTTCTTTTTCGTCCTCGCGAGAGCGGAGGAGTCCTTGGCGCCGTGCCGCGTAGGTGGCGTGCGTGCTTCGCCGTGATGACTCGAGGGTGAGGACGTGTGGCTCGAGCACGAACGGATAGGCGAACTGCCAGTGCGAAGAGATGTCGGTGTGGACTCGGTGCAGATCTGCGAGGACTCACATAAGGTGTAACACTGTCGGGAAGAGGGTGGATATCTGGGGGGAGTTCGACCTGGAAGAGAGCCGCGTGAGATTGAGCGATAAGGCGGCGGAATGGCGATGACACACTTGCGGGGGTACCCTCACAGCC
Organism: Boletus subdepauperatus; assembly: GCA_038092595.1. Taxonomy (NCBI): domain Eukaryota; kingdom Fungi; phylum Basidiomycota; class Agaricomycetes; order Boletales; family Boletaceae; genus Boletus; species Boletus subdepauperatus. The sequence goes on from JBBPQQ010000290.1 coordinate 432, forward strand.
GGTGACTTTATGAGTGGGACCTGCGCAGCGGCAGCGTACTGAGACTGTGTTGCTACAAGGCTCAGTCGAGGCTGGTTGACCGTCCTTGCAGCGACTTACAATGATCTGCCATCACTACAAAGAAGGAAGGGACAAAAGGTGGCCACAGCCTTTATCAGCTCAGTTGTCTGAATACGTTTTTACTACCACTCCGCATCCCCTTTCTACGCTGCTTTCGACCGCTCCGCTCGCTTTCGCTCATTTCGCCTTTCGCCTCTTCCACACCCCGCTCCATACCCGCACCAAACACTTCGACGCCCTTCCGGACTTCTTTCTTCTTTCGAGCAGCCGCTGGTTCTGGGTCGTCGTCGCCAGTACCAGAGGGAATAAAACTCATCTCCATCCCGCCATCCGCGCTAGGCCGCACCGTCAAAGGTGAATCGACAGACGACTTTGACGGCTGCCGAGAAACAAGACGTTGTCCAAATGAGGCGTTCTTGTCGTTCGGTTTGCCAGCTGGCGCGGTCGTTTGAGCGACCAGTGGTACGAAATGGACTTTGCTCGATTGTCTATTGGCGTCGCGTGTCCGTGAGTAGACTTGCTGAAGACGCGCGTTTTTCTCCCCTGGTCTGGATCGGGGATCGTGTTTATTCAGTTCTGTACTGGATGTCAGCCCCCGGAAATGAAAGTGTCCCTGTGCACTCACCGCCAGCATTGGAGCTATCATCACTGTCGCCCTCATCCTCATTGCTCTCATCACCGCTGCTGCCCAAGCCATCGGATGACATTTTGTCACTCTCATCCTCCTCATCCTCCACGGCCGTCCTCCCCCGGGATGAATTGGCATTCTTCAGTGCAGCAGAAGAGGGATTAAGCAAAGCGTATTCCCTGCTCGTCTCGTCCACCACGAAGTCAGGGTTTTCAAAGAGTTCTTTGAATCGAGGATCGTTGAGAAGCGTGAGCTGCTCTTCACCGGCCACCTCTTCTTCGTCCACAGACATGGTCTCGTCTGCAACGTCTGCTTCACTTTCCTTCGCAGCCTTCTTGGCCTTTCTCGCCCTTTTCTTCTCTTCTCTCGCTCGCTCCCGCTCTGCATTTCGTTCGATCCTTTCTGCGAGGGCCTTGTTGACTTTGACAGACGGCGCAGCGCCGTTCTTGCGCGTACGTATACGGCTATCCGCCAATTTTTCGAGGCGTTCCTTGACAAGTTTCTCGCGGTGCTCTGCATATGCAAAAGGATTGGCGATAACGCGTGCAGTGTCATAAAGCTTGAGAGAAACAAAGTAACCGTGCATGTATGGTTTGAGTGCAGGCGTGCCAACGAGGTGATCCAGCCCGAGACTGCGTGCAAGGGAAACGATCAATGCTACATCCGTGAATGACGAAATAGGAAAACGTACGTCCGTAATTCGTTCCTCTCGATGAATTTGTAGTCTTCGTACACGTTTCGCACACTTTGGTCTTCCATTTCCTCCGTGATGTTTTCAAGGAAGCTTGCCCAACGCGGTGCAGGACCAAGCTGAGGGATATAATACGATGCCATTTTGATGCCTTCGTTGGCAGTGAGGAGTAAACCACTCCCCGGTATGTGATGAATATCATTGAGGTCGGTAGCCGGAGTAATCGATACGAAATTTGACGAGGGCTGGAAAGGTGCGTGAGCGTTTAACGCGGTGCAAAGAGTACCCTCCATACCGTATTCCGGTCCCAAATTTTGACGACTTTTTTATCCGCACTGAGGATCATCCCATCGCCCGCCATGCGGCTGCCACCTTCGAGCCAAGCGACGTTCTTCAGTGGTAGACCATAGCCTTGGTCTTTGAACGCGAACGGCCGCGGTGAACGTATATCATAGAGAAGCGTGTGCCCCGTAGACGTACCGATCGCATACGAGAGTCCGTCGGACCTCGACGCGATCGCCGTCACCGCCAAAGAGTCCGATGGCGATTCATCGTCGACGCCCGGCAGCGTCACCTTGGCACGTCCCGTACTGCGAACGATACGACCTTGGGGTAAATCGAGAACGCCGACGACGGAACGCGAACGAGGGTCCCAGAATTGCACGCTCGCACGCCCGTCGATCCCAAACGCCCATAGCTGGTGCGCTGGATTGACGTCTATGCAGTTGACCCCGAGGATTGGGTCATCTTCTTGCGCGTTGAGCACGAGCGGAGTCATGAAACGTCCTTGTTCGAGATTGAGACGGTATATCTCGTTTCCGGAGGCGGAGATGAGAGCATCGCAAGACGGATAGTGGTATGCAATGGAACGACCGAAACGCGGGATGCGCGTTCGATAATGGAAGCCGCTCTGCGTGTGCAGCTCGATCGTGCGATCGTTTTGGAGGTGTATCGTCTTTGTCCAGTCGTCTGACAGTATCTGTCATCTCTGACTGAGCATGCCGTGTCCTCACTACGAGTTCCTATAGCTGAAAAAAAAGGGCGGAAAGACTCACTCACAATAAAATCGACATTCTCAGCGTCGCCGTGACGCTCGAATTTGAGGGTGAGCTCGTCCAGATCCCAGACCCGCATCTGGGGTTTGTACGTCCCCGTTGCGATTGCATGGTGTCCGTCTCGTGTGGTTTTGATTTTGTTGCTTGCCTCTGGGAACTCGAATCCCTGGATGAGTTCTATCTGACCCTCGACATGTTCTCGGAGAGCGCGCTTTCCCTTTGCTTTCCTTGTTCTAGATTCCGTGAGCCAGTCAGGTATCGAAGAGGACGATCCCGCAACAGCACCGTTGACGGTGTAGACCTTGACGTCGCTCATCTTGACCAAAAGGTGTCGCGAGCGACAAGGACTCCAAAATTTACCACGTGACTAACAACTACATAGTCTCACATGTTTTGAGTGACTCCAGAAAAGATCATGCGCACATTCGGTCTATGTACTCGGGGTGAAACGTAGAGACACAATTTACCTCCTGCAGCACATTGTCCGCGGAACCACTCAGTAGCTGTAGCTCCTCAATATGTCTTCTTCTTCTCGTCCACGGAGAGACCACCTGAAAAAAAAGGTCAATGACAGGGCATGGTATTGCAAGAGAGATGTACCTGGTCCAATGTTCACCAGAAGGATAAGACCACCGACGATCGCTGTGGAAAATAGTGAGCAAGCGATATCTTTCCATCACCAAAGGACCTACAGAGCGTCTGGAAAAAGTCATACCTGAAGAATACACATAAGTGACACGAAGTAAAAGTCAATCAGGAGCTTACTTGAGGAAGTCACGCTGAGGATGTGCGCTATGTACGCTCCACCAATTGTTGGCGAAGACATTGAAGACACTCAACACGATGACCAGGAAGGTAGCGGACCACTTGGCTTTGAAGCCGACAGCGACCATGACGCATGCGGCGAGACCAAAAAGAGAGACAAATACACGACCTATGCTCCATTTTCCCTGAACAATGAACCCAAGGAACAAGAATATGAGTAAGACGCGCCCGGCGAGGAGGAAGCTAAAGAGCCAAAATGAGGGGGACCATAGCGAGTTTAAGAACGGTACAGACTATTTCTTGCGATCTGTCTCGCTTATTGAGGGTAGACCGGCAAAGTTTTTCTTTCTCGAGATGAGTGTTTCGCTGAACACCATGACGAGGCCACCAATTACACTGAGGTTTCGGAGGAAAAAGTTCAAGTCAAAGATGAGGCCATAACCAAAGCCTTGGGAGATGACGACTAGGAAGAGACCAAGGACGGCGTATTCCGTGAAACGCTTCGATATAACGGCCGAGGATGCGGCCAGCATGGTCTAGATTTGTCAGGGTTAATACACGAAGAAAGGAAGGAAAAAACACATACGATGACGTTCAAAAAGAGGAAAAGATGGGATAGACCCCAGTAGAAGTGTCTGTGGCTGTTGAAGGGGTTAAGGGCGTGGTGGAGAAATGAAGCGAAAAACAGACGTTCGCAGATACCAAAGTTGGTCACTCCACTGTGTGACAATTCTGAGTGCGTCCTCGTAGAAGGTGACGACGATTAGGAAGCGCCCGATCGCTGGGAGGTGTGGTCGGAGGGGCTGTGAGTAGACCTCGATGGCATCTTCGACCTGTTTTCCGAAAACCCTGAGCTTCTCGAGTGGATCGTCCGGGTTCGCGGCTCTGTACCCTGAGGAGGGGCGCGAGTTGGAGAAGCCGTGTGGGTCGGCGTTGTAGCTCGGTGCGACTGGGCGGGCAATGTTGATGCGCGAGGCCATGATGGTGGTTTGGAGTCAAAGGCTGACACCGAACGCGAACGTGGCACTATCGGGCGTGGGAAATGATGCACACGTCACATGACCACGACGTACATTGACCAGACTTTGTAGCGCCCACCTGCATGGCCACCGTAGACACCAGAGACTACCTCTAGTACGTCCAGCGCGTCCCTGTCGCGTTTGTAGCTGACGTTCGACCCAGTGCCGTGCTCAATTTGCCCAGCACCGCTTCCCAGAACGAGATAAGAGAACGCTACAGAGCCTTGTCCGTCATTTTTCACCCCGACAAGCAGCACGACGAACGCACCAGGGACACTGCCGCCTCTACATTCCTCGACATCCAGAAGGCTTATGAAGGTGAGATTCAGGACGGGTCACCGCCCCATCTTGACGCGTTGCATCCACATTCCCTAACTGTCGTGTAAAATAGTCCTGTCAGATCCATTTCTTCGGTGCGTTACCATACTCCCTTCTCCTCTCCGCCCTGTTTACATCTCATTCCAACAGACAAGTTTATGATCGTCTGGGTAAGACCTGTCCGCAATCTGCCGTTCGTCCCGGGTCTTCTTATAAATCCCCTGTTTATCTACACCCAGGGCCAGAAGGTTTGAAATGGAAATGGCCCGCGGAGCTACGATCGAGAGATAACGAAGAAGTAGGCTCTTGATATTGATACCCCAATCCAGGATGCTCAGCGGACGGAAAATCAGATTAAGGCGGCACTTGACGAATGGGAATTTGATCGCCGCCATGAGACTCTTGAACAGCTTCTTCAGCCCAGAGGCTCGGTTACTTGTTCAATCAACGCCTCCTCCTTATTCGCGAGTGTCGATGATTCTAAACAGAATTCCCGAACCGTTCTTAACCGCATACGTGGTATTGGGTCCACCAGTTTCGGAGTCCGCCAGAATGTTACGGTCAGATCTCATCCGTCGCCACCCAATCTGATTGACCTGATAAACAGTGTCTCCATCCCATCCTGTAGAAGCGCTTAGGACCCAAAACCACTGTTGCCCTTAGTGGTCATGCTCAGTCGGGCTCACGGAGTATCACACGTACCCTAACGGGAACTCTACAGCATCAGTTTTCCCCGCGATTAGCACTGGAGGTACGTTTGCGACACCCTCCTGCTCATCACTCAAGGGCGTGAATGATTTCCGTTGTAGTTGACAGCGGGACTTTTGAAACCTCACATCATCGCCGTAGCGACGACATACAATGACAACGACAATGTCGTTGTCCTGCGATCAGGTTTCATTCCCGCTTTGTGGCGCACTTTACCCCCGTTCTTGACCATATCTGTCGGTCGCCGATTGTTCCGTCATTCTCCAACACAGGGGTCAGCGACTTGGACGTTCTCGCCAGGGTCGCCTGTTGGTCGTCTCGAGTTGCACGTGCACTCGTCAAAGCCGTTTGACCTAACGTTACCAGAAGAATACACCCTGGCCCCAGACCCCGCAGAACCCATGTTTGACAACGGCCCTGGATCAATTACTGGCTTCGGCGCAGGTGTTGGATCGTGGTCGTATGGCCTGGTCTTTCACGGCCTAGAATCATGCTTCACAGTGAATTATTCCGTTTTCCTTCACGAGCTTGCGCTTCGCCTGAAAGCAGGCGTGGAAGTTGGTTTACCAGGCGCGGCATATTCCGTCTCGGCAAAATGGAGTGGAAAAAGGAGTGCCTTTTCTACCACTGCTGGAGTAGGTAACTGGGGGGTGTTCGTGAGGCTTGAGTAAGCGACCCAACGTTCTATCGCTGTACGTTCACCCAACGTGCCGCCAGATTATCTTATCTCCGGCAGAAATGGACGGTGCCGGTCGTTCTCTCACCAGAGAACAATGAAACCTTGGCTTTGTATTCTATCATAATACCTTCCACGGCATTGGTTCTTGGATATCATTTCATACTCAAACCTCGCCGTCGCGCACAGCGTGCCACGTACGTTGACGCTTCTCCAAATTTTGGGGTCTTACTGAACTGGGATTCAGGTACTTTGATGCTGCCCGAAGAACGCTGAAAGAGGAGAGGTCGGCGGTAATGAGGGAGACTGAGAATACCATTCTCCTTTTGCGAGAGCCTGCGAGAAGACATATGGACGCTGAAAGAGCGCTAGGAGGTAACATTCACATCAGACCATATCTTCCCCCCTATTCTTACTCACCCCCGTTAGGACTGGTCATCTTGGAGGCCACTTATGGACCGACGTCTGTGGGGAATGAAACGGCGGGCCTTGATGTAGACGTGACGATACCTCTTCAAGCGCTCGTGCACAACAGTCAGCTATACGTGTCAAACAAAACACCCAAGGTGATTTTTGGAAATGCGCTGGAACATTCATATGGCACTCATTGCTCGCTTGTAGTCGGGTATACAGGGATTCTGTGACCCGGCACCAAAGACCCCCAAATCATTACGAGTACGGTACCTGTTCCGTGACCAGACGCACTATGCCGAAATTCCAGACCTGGTGCCCATTGTACTTCCATTGCGAGGTAAGATCCGTCCGCTTGTCAGTGAACAATATTGACCCTATTTTTCACAAAAAGACCATTTAGTCGTGTGAGGCAATGCGACCTGGTCCCCCAATCCGTTTACCGACGACCTGGCTCAATACCAATATCTCCGTCCAGCTCAACCACCGTTTAGTCCTTTCAGTTGGTTTACTCACCTCCACCAGACATCTCACGGGATCCATTACATTTATATTGTACATACATCTTCCTCATTCCATTACGACGGGATAATGTTGCGCAAACATAGGGATTCTTTGCGTCCTCCCCCTTTGTCACATCAAGGCGGTTGTCGCTCAAACTTCGAGCTGTGGCTTATGAAGAACACGTCGAAAGTGTTCTACGTTGTATGTCTCTGCACGCACCTATTCACCCCATGTCAGACATTAACGATGCGCGCACGAGATCTTCATCGGGAATTGGCCGGTGGCCCTAGGTCCGCAGTGATGTATGGGACTGCAAGGCATGGACATCAAGAAGCATGTTGCTCTTGAGCTTGAGGCAGAAACGTTCTCCAAGTCCGAAAGACGCTGTCACAGGATGCACAACCGATTCGGGTTTTGGCTTCTAGATCGTAATCATGCCGCGTCGGGTCAAAAACCTGCATCAGCGATGGTCCCAAAGGCGATGTATCTGGGCTCGAATGCAGAGATTTGATTGCCTCGACTGGCCACCCTCTTCCAGACTCACGATCCCAAAAGTGGTCGTGTGTGTGCGCGTCAACGTTCCACGCCCACTGCTTCCATTGGTGGGGGCACCAAGTACGTGGGTCTGAACGGATTGCCAAGCTGAGCGCGTTGCTGCCAGGGTCATATGAAAGCTTTACAGGACGAGTAATCCCCGTCCCCTACCCTGAATTTCAGCTGACTCGCTGGCAGCTGATACCTGTTGGGGGTGCGTAACGCGACGTGTGGACGATGGTCGTTTGAGCGTGTGACATGCTGGATGACGACAGGGGATCATTGACACATTTACGCCCAGGTCACATCATGATGTGGTGGGAAAGCGATGGACTCGGAGGTGGCCATCCGCATTGCCAAGTGGTTGTGGACGGATGTGGTTTAAGTGAGTGATTCAAGTTATGTGAGCTATGAGCTGGCATGGCAGTTGGCACGGCAGACGTCGCGGCAGAGGGGTGGAAAACACGTCCTCTGGAAGTGGGCCGGAACAATCGTCATTGGTCACTGCGAGCTTGTACGCCACGGAGTCTCTCGGACATTGAATTGGCTCGACACTATGAAACCTTCGCGGCTCGAACCCGTGCCGGGAAACGTCGAGGAGGGGGGACAGCCTCGAGGTATTCTGACCATACGTCTTGCAAGGTTGCGGTTTGGATTCATTGAAAATGACGTTCACATAATTGAGCAAACAAGATGTCAGGCCCGGGGGCCACAGCTTCAGCCACGGAATGTCAGCCGAAAATAACTGCGGCACGAGCTCAATTGGAGGACAGTTCATTATAGGAAGCGGAAAGCCGCAGAGCAAGCAACCGATAATTCCAGGAATGTATCCATGTACGATGTCCGCTCAGTCTGGTGGGATGTTCCGAAGAACGAAAATAACCAGAATGTTCCCAGAATGTTCCCAGAGCGACACAGTCAAGATTAGATCTAGTTATCGGTTCGGGGTTAGTCATTGTCAGTTGGTGAGTTGCGGAGGCAATTGTTTCGGCGGCAGTTGCGCTCTCGGAGAACTCCTTGGAATGTAGGTGGTGAATACAGGTGGCGCTGTTGTGTCGAAGGTCGAACTGGAACAATAGTTCACGCACGCGAAAAACGTCTAGTGGCGTTCGGACCGCATGCCGCTCTGAGTTCCATGCATGAGGCATGTTGTCACTGACTGGGGACGGCGACCCGACTTGCTAGGGAGGGGAGAACGTGAGTGACCCGCCCGCGGGTGGACGTATCGAGGAGAGACCAGGGGGAGACTTGTCCCAGAGAGGGTTGGCGCAAGTGCAGATAGATACCGAGATCTGGAAGTCAAGTTAGGCTGATAGGCTGTGGTAGATTTCCGCTTAGAGTGTACTACGCGGTGTTGAACGAGATGGGGTGATGGTGGTGCGTGTGACAGGGCATCGCCTAGGAGAATTAACGTTGATGCTAAAATTTGGGCACGAGTATTTGAATGGGGGCATGCATAAATGTAGCGTAAATTTGTACCAGAAAGGGATGCCTCGCATCCGTCTAATCAAGCTCAAGGTTTGATGGAGCCAACAGACAGGGCAAGCGTAAGAGACGTCGACGTTTTGGGGGAATAGGGTGCTTCCAGGAGCTTCCATTACCTTTTGGTCTTTGACTTTCTGATACCGCCGATCTCCGGGACCAAGTTCCAGGCTGGGAAGGGCATGTTCGGGGGTTCATTCAAGCTTTGAAATGAGCCAGCTGGCAGAGCGGGCGTGCAACGTTGGGCCGGCGGTTTGAATTGGCGGCGGCATGACCAGAAAGAGTAACTGAGCGGTCGAAAAGTTGCGCCCGATCATTCGCCTACAAATCTAAACGTTGTGCTTTTTTTCCCAACGAGCTGCATGTGCTAACTCAATTCAAACTTTAAATAATTTCCAACTTTGGCCGCCTCCTCTCCACCCCGCCTTACATATCCTTCCCTGCAGTTATATAGCTGGCCGGGGCCCTGTCACCCCCATCCTCTCCCTCCCATCCCCTCCCATGCAGCACCCCTCCCTCCAGAACGTCCGCATCCGCTCGACCAGGGATGCCCTCCAAGTCTTCTATGCCGTCGCGCGCAACTTCATACCCCTCATAACACGCCGCCTCGATGCAGAGGAGCGTCGCGCCATCGTCCCTGGCAACGTCTATGTCTGGGAGGAACGCAGCGCCAACTCAGAGGCAACCGGTCTGGGTATGGAGCGATGGTCGGTCTCCCCTCCCCGTCCCCGCGCCATTCTCATATCACTTACAGGACGGATGGCATGGGGTGGGGCCCGAGTCGAGTTCGTGACGTAGGTCCGGTGGCCACCCATCCCCTCTCCCATTTATCCTTCTTTAGGACTTTCTTTTCTACCACCAGAAGGAGTGCGACGTGAGTGATGATCCAACCAGTGCCTCTACCCCTTGGGCGCAAATGATTAGGTCAGTCACTATACCCTTTTTTTCTGCTTCCCTGCCATGCTTCCCACTTGGTCGCGACGTAACCTAATCCGATCACCTCCATTACATTAACGCTGTCACATATACAGCATGTACCCCTCACCCCGAGCGCGCGCAACCAGCGAATCTGAACGCCTAATAAAGCAAACTTATAGTGTGCGCGTTTCTTTGCCCGATGACCGCCCACGAGGCATCTTCAGAAAGTGGCACCTCAGTACGTGTTTCATGGCAATCTCCGCAGTCAGGCGGCCAATCTTCCTCTTTGATAGCGGCATACTTTAGCCAACAGAGACTTGATCGACTTGACACGATCGATAATGTCCAAGGGATCGGTGACGTCCCCGTCCCAGACGGATGGTTCCGTAGTGCCCGCCGAGATGGCAAATCCCGAAGGGATGACGATCTCCCAAAGTCCGTCGTGGCAAAGCGCATGTCACAAGCGCCAATGGAAGGCATCCTCTCGACCTCGGACTCTGCTCAGTCTTCTTTCTACCAGTCCCAAGTCCCCGCACCCATCTATACCCAGTTCCCCACGTTGGCCAATGCTTCTCAATTGGAGCTGTCGGAAGCTCCGGGCGCGCGGAAAACTACCTTCTCCCTGCCGTCATCGGTCGAACATCCTCATTACACCACAAGTGGCATCCGCCAAACTACGTACTCGGAACCTAATTTGATCGCTGGCAGAGATCACGCACGGTTTCGAGATAGCCTCGCTGGTCACACGTCGTTCAACTGTCCCTCGCCCCCCTCGTCATCGTCATCCATGCCGGCGACCCCGAGTCCAAGGATGCACCCCCTACACTTGTCGGAACAGCTGGTGCCTCTCGATTATCTCCAAAACCTCTCATACCCGCGACGGGATCCCATCGACGAGCAGTTCCTGCAGCGCTTCTCCACGCACACACTCGCCTCGACCATGCCCAAAGGGATTATCACTCCTGGGCACTCACCCTCGCATTCATTCTCAGGCAGAGTGAAATTCTAGTTCCCAGCATCCCGTCATCCGGCACTTGACGGACTCTGTTTCTGCACCACCCACCTTGTTGCGCATTCTAGATTGGACCCACACGTATATAGATTATGGACTCGCACTCTGGAGTTTGTCTTGCTCTTTTCGCAGCCTTTGTACGCTATCGCATACGCACAATATTGGACCGAATGTGATTTCATTGTTGTTCGAACAGTACTTGGCCAGGCAGACGAAGGAGTGCACGTGACATGCCAGACACAATTTCAAACTTGGACTCGGGACCGTTTGGGTTTCAGCTGCCCATCATGCCATCATGCATCATGCCTGTAGGGGGGGCTCGGGACGCTTGGGACTGCAGTTGTCTGTCTGGTCATGTAACATGTCCCAGCTTCCTCCTGGTGTCCTGTACTGGTTTCACACAGATCTCCGTCCAATCGACTCATCCGAGTCCGCTCTCCACGCAGCGCTCAATCTAAACCCAGACGTGTTTTATGATTATCCGGTAAGTTCCTTCAAAATGATCTCCCTATTCACCCGACGTTCTAGCGACTTTGTAAATATGAACATGGACCTGCCCCCGCTCACAAAGTTGGTGTGAATAATAGGTACGTTCTTGACACGCTAGAAAGGTTCTGTTTGATCGTGACGTGCAGGTACGACCAAGATGGGCTTTCTTTTGGAGAGCATAGGTGATCTATCTCGTTCCCCCTCTGTATGTACCCAAAGACCAAGCTCCATGTCATCCGCGGACCTCCTTAGACCGTGATCCCACCCATTGACCGATTGACCCGCCATTAGCCGAGGTAGTCTACCATTTTTGAATCAGTTTTAGCGCAGCGGCGACCCTGAGTCTCCTTTTTTTGCTAGCCGTCCTCCTATCACAGCTCTCAAATGGCCTGTGGTGTGGTCGTCAAGCAATAGTGTTACATACTGTGTTGCAGCATGGCGCATTACCCATCTCGTATTCGAGAACCACAGCGCGAGACGCAGACGTCACTTCACGTGTACATGCCGCGGGTGTTCAGGTGTTGGGTATCCTTGGCCGTACGTTGTACGACCCTGCACATGGTGGGAAAGCAACACTGTCCATCTCCTCGTGGCGCTCGGTACTTTACACCTGTCGAACGAATGTGTTTTTGTGTCTCATACCCCGTTTCTTCCTCAGGCTGTCAGGAATTTCCCGGCTCCCGAGCGTCGTCTCCCGCCCCCAAACATATCCCACCTCCGAGGGTACAAATATTCCGATTCTTCACACGTACGAAACATCCTGTTCGCCTCGATGTCGATCTCAACGCCGGTGATCGTGAAACGGAGATAATTTATTATGGTATTATGATTCCCTCACCGATCACACCACCAAAGACACCCGACATTCGAGACTCGTTCGCTGGTTCCCGAGGGGACTTTGAAATTCCAACCCGTGCTACAACGAGCATCAGGGGAGGTGAATCGGTAGCACTGAGAAGACTGGCTGGGATCCGGCGCGTGTCGCTACGTTTTCGAAGCCAAAGACGAGTCCTGCGGCCTTTGATCCTCCAGCCACGACCCCTTTGGGTGCGTGTGCGCTCGAGGAGTGAAGCACAGATAAATGACGGGCTTGAATCATCGGAAATTACGGTCTCCTTAATGAAATTCGGTTGTCTTGGGCCACGCGAGTTCCATTGGCGTTGTCAGGGACTGTACAACCAAGTGGAAAGCGGTCGGAGGTAGAAAAAAGGTATCTGGATCACTGACTGTGCGTATCTCGCGCAAATTGTCCTCATGCTTGCGTTCCTGTCGAGTGACGTGTTCTTTTGTTATTCCAGCGCCTGAGAACCTCGAGGGCGAGCCCCAATTTAGAGAGATGTATTACGCCGCAGAGCGTGCACAGGGATTATCATCTGATCAAATCCGCGGGAGCGCTATCTGCAGGTAAAACTTTTATGATATTATTTTTATTTTATTAGAGGCGTTTACTCACATTGGTCGATCTCCACCAAAGTTCGTTGACTGGCGGATGCAGGTATTTTCGCGTCCCTTACTCAGGTATTCGCACTCGTGACTGACCGTTCGACATTTAGAACGAATAGCATGAGAATGGATGAAAAATCGTTCCACGCCTTCTTGGGGATGCCGTTGACGAGGAGCGACTGCCGCATGGATCTGTTTGATGGATAAATTTCATCAGGATCACCTCCATCGATCAAATCACCGAAAATTTTTCTGAAAGAAGGGTCGTTTGGTTTTCCGTGGATTGACGCAATCATGCGTCAACTTCAACTAGAAGGAGTGGGTACATCATCTTGCACGGCATGCGGTAGCGGTGAGGCATAATGAAAATTGCTAATCAGCAATCTCATCTCAGTTCGTTGCTAATACTCCCCTACTCGTGGGCAATGTTACGTTTCCTGGGAGCGCGGAGCAGCCTGAGAGGTCTTTGACGGTTGGGGAGCGCGGTGCTCGGTGAGTGCCGGCAGTAATACGCTCATGGGGTTTTATTCACAAAGTGGCTTTTCGACTGGAATCCTTGCTCTTAATCCCGGAAATTGGATGTGTAAATTATTTCCATGCTCGTTGGCGCACCGAAGGGCCCACCTCTGACCCATTAACAGGGTTGTCGTGCTCTGCATTTTTCTCGCAGTACTGTGAAATTTCCGCGAGCGGTAATTGCTCTGCGGATTTACTAATTTTGGGTCCAGATCGTATCTATGGCATGGTCTCCTTTCCCGAAAAAATTGACAGGCCCGGCATGCTCGTACGTAAACACTGTCCCGAACCAGCTGGCTTCCCAGACAAGGTGAGAGTTGTTCCCAGAGCCAAAGTTTTTGAGTATTGAGTTTCGTTTTGGTGAATTTAACTGCGTGGAACCTTCTGTATTCTCCGACAGTCCGTATATAGGCTCCGCACCTAGCCCCCTCTGAGCGTGCAGCACAATGCTGGCTGCACAGTGGTAGAGACTACTCGCTACCCATGCTTTACGAGACGGCGAACAAGAACATTGTGTCCAACGGATGGGGGTACTAGTAGCATATGCAGCTCTAGGTGAGTATGGTAATCGCCCTTTTGTTCTCGATGGATCCGCGGGCGCGATGTTTCATGCTGAACCCACTTCGGATGGATCGGCTTAGCTGCGGCAAAAAGAATATCGGGAAAAGGCGCAATGGACGAAGAAGGGGGATGGCTACCCGGATGGAACAAGAAACTGCCAACCTGAGGGCGGGCCTAATGTTAGCATGGGTTCTTCACACTAGATTGAGCCGGAAAATGCCGGGGCGGGTCTACTGCCTTTGTTATCGATCCTTTCAAGTGAATGATGTTTCTAGACGGGGCTCGATGCACTGGTTGTACTTGCGTGGCCCAGCCCTGTTCCCCTTGCGCCGAGCTTGAACCCTA
>JBBPQQ010000291.1:0-14560 GCA_038092595.1 Boletus subdepauperatus
GTACCACCCAAAAGCATCGTCGAAACGTTTGAAAAAGCAATTAACCAAGGCACGGTCCACACGTTATCCTCGGGCTCTACCCTCAAACACCACCGGATTACCGCCTGATACCGGTGCTAGTAGTTGTATGTGGTTTGGGTGGCAATAACCGCACACGTGCAAGTGATTCGTTTGCTTCACCTGCAGCCTAACTGGGAATCTGGGATATCCAATACCCTTGACAAGTTCCTAGGTTGCTCACAAACCTGTTCCGGTGAAACGTGGTCTGGAGAGGATCAGACCGGTGTGGCCTATCAAGGAAGCTTCCTCGCAGGCCACGGTCCCGACCAGGTCCGGTACGTGGCGAGCCGCGAAATACTTGTGCATAGCAGATTCCGTTCAACGTTTATGTCCGTCCACCATCATATATGTCGTGCGCACGCTGCTTGCCAGACGGTAACAAGTTTACCCTTTGAGATTTATTACACTGATTTATTTACCCTATTTCTCAATGGAGCTCAGGACTATCATTGTCTCTCGTGCCATCCCTCGGACTTCTTTAATCGGGCAGGTGTACATCCTGTTCCTCTGAGAGAGATATTAACAAACTAGCGACTTATCCTCTCGGAGCGGAGCGAACAGGGACAGGAACAGACTTTTGATTTCCCGCGTTGAGCATTGCCATTCGCATCACATGCATTTCCGTGAATGTCAGATAAGATGACATACTCTCAGGCAACAGTTGGAGACTTAAAGGGTTGGTAGAACCGGCATGATCCCTCATCCTCTTCCCTATCATCATGATGTCCTATCCAACAGTTCGCCTGCGCGATATTTCCCCCCGACCACGATACATGACCTATTGGGAGAAGGTCAAGCACACCGAAATCCATTTGTTTACTGAAATGGTCGCTGAAATGGTATTACATCCGTATGATATCCTCTCTCAGATGCAACTGACGACTTGGCTACATACAGCTTGGCGTATTCATATATGTTTACGCGGGTTCGCCGAGCTTCTTCGTTCCGAGGAGTACATCATCGCTAACAATTAGTTTGTCACAGGTGTCGGATCCACAGCTGGTTTCGTTGTCGGGAATCTCATAACTCAACCAATTGGCTGTCAGCTCACGTCTCGATAGTGTTGATATTGGTCCTGACCTTGACGTCCAGCCCTATTCACCGTCGGCGTCGCCTATTCCATCGGCATCGTGCTTGCAATCACGATCTGTGGGGCGGCTTCTGCTGGTCACTTCAGTCCTAGCGTCACCATTTCATTCGTCGTATTCAGAGATTTTCCTCTGCGAAAAGCTGCCATGTACGTTTTTTCCCGCGGTTTTCTGCGCTCGACGTAGCGCATCAAATAATACTAACATGAAACGTAGGTACATATTGGCACAGCTATTTGGCGCTTATTTGGCGTGCCTCGTCGTATATGTGCAGTGGAAAGACCTGATCACGGTACGTGCTTTCTCGATCGACTTCGAAGAGAAGAAGTCTTAGCCTCCCTAAGGTCGCGGAAGATATTCTCATTGAGAAAGGTCTCTATAACACGCTAATGTTCACTCCCGATGGTCCAGGAGGTATATTTGGACTCTATGTACTGCCCGGGACGAACTTGCACCGAGTTCTCCTTAACGAGTTTATGACTGTGCGCATTTCACTCTCCTTCCTAGTAGTGAGTTTGACATCGTATGCAAAGGACTTTGTGCTTGGTCTTGCCATAAGCGCCTGCCTCGATCCCACCAACCATTTCATACCACCGGCAGCGGCCCCCTGGGTCATCGGATTCACATAGTACGAATCTCTTGTGATCATCCATCAGCTCACAATCTGACCCATACCTCAAGTGGCATGGCCATATGGGGATATGCCCCAACTGCGAGTACGTGCCTTCTCCACCATCGACAGAAACCTCGCTTATTGGCTATTACATCCGTCGCCCCCAGTCGCCGCAAACTCAGCGCGTGACATCGGCGGACGTATGATGGCGATGACAATCTGGGGTCGCCAGGCTGCGGGTGGCCCATACGCTGCGATTTCCGCACTCACGAACATCCCAGCTACGGTCCTCGCGTTCCTCCTTTATGACGTGTTCCTTTGCTCTTCCTCCCGAAGTACGTGCTTCGAGTTCTCACCTAGAGGTGCAAGCAAGAAGCTGACGGGGATCCGTGTCGGTTCGATAGCCTTGACCCCACAGCACGTCGCGTTCCTCAGGGCACACAAGATGTACCACGAAGACAATGGCCTCGTCCCAGCAGGCTATCTCTCAGCGCTTGGACCACACGAAGATACGCCCTCTTCGAGATCATTTGACGAGAAGCCCATCGGCAATATCGCGATGGAGGACAACGCCAGAAATGTCTAGTTATAAGCTTCATAGATGTTAGCGGATGGAAGTCTAATGACTCGCGTAGGGAAATTTTGCTTCTCATTGGAAAGGGCAATTGGTATGACATGTGAACGGCCTTGGGGCACTGATCTACTACTTATGTACAGTAAAATTCTTGTTCCAAGCATGTAACAAAGCCGGATCGTCGAAATTCCGTTGTGTTATCGATTAAAAGTGCCCCAGACAGGAAAGGTCAAGGACCGAATAACCTTACAACTTTGACTGATCAGAGGCTTGTCCGTCGGAGACTTGAACGACTCTATTCGATCCGCATTGTAGATCCCAAAAGCTTGAGAATATCAGGTGGACTTACAGTTTCCCAGTGTTACCTCCGGAAAACAGCATGGGCAGTGCCGTGGGTGCGTTCTCCAACCCCTCGACGATATGGAACTTTCGTTTGATCGTGCCGTCGGCGAGGCCTGCGGCTAAATCAGCGATTGCGCTGGGATACTGCGAAGCGTAGTCAAGACTATGCAAGGTGAGTCGCACAACGTGAGGCGTGGAAAACGAAGGAACGTACACAATAAAACCTTGCATCTGGGCTCGCTGAGCGATGAGGTTCATATAGTTTTGAAGGGCACGGGGCGTTGATGTATCTGCACGACGGATAAGTGCACCCTCCAAGAGAGGTCATCATGGTCAACCTACTGTAAGCAGAGATGGCTCCTGAAAAGTAGTCAGAAAACCAGGATCTTACACACAAAAAACTGCACGAACCGCACAACGCTATCCTCGCGCCCTTGTTCAATTGCTTCAATGCCAGATCCAAAATCTCTCCCCCGACATTGTCAAAGAAGACATCCAGATATCCGACGGCGTTCTTTAAGTCCTCCTTGAACGTGCTACGCTTATAGTTCAAAGCCACGTCAACGCCTAGCTCGTCCCTAAGCCAGACGCATTTGTCGTCACTCCCAGCAAGCGCCACAACTTTTGCACCGGCACGTTTTCCGAGCTGACAGACGAGGGATCCGACTGCGCCCGCCGCACCAGACACTAAGAGTGTCTCGCCAGCCTTGAGCTTCCCGACGTCATGGAGACCCTGTTTCAATCGTTCCGGATCACTGTCCTGATGAAGATACTCGCCGCACCACTTACGAAGTAGGCAGTCATGCCTAACATTAATAAATCAAGTCGAATAAAACACGGTATCAACGATAGGTCCTACCTTGCATGCCAAGGGTGTTTAAAAAATCCAGTGGGGTGGTGCCTGGAAGGGGGCTATAATATGTCAGTCACAAGGTCTGCAGGGGAGTCCTCTGGATTCACGTTATCTTTTGCAGCGCCTTGTCCTTCATGACGGCAAATTCAGTCCAGCCTAAACGATGGATGCATCCCAATTAGAAATCGGGGATAGAAGGGCGACACCATACGTACCGAGCGCGCCGGATACCACGTCTCCTTTGTTGAAAACGCTTCCCTCTCCCGCCTCCACGACGATACCCAACCCGAGGGAACGCATCACTTCGCCGATCTGAACAGGAGGGAGATAGCTACGCACGTCCCTCACCCACCCCCGCATAGCGGGGTCGAGGGAGAGATATGTCACTTGAACAACGACCTCGCTTGCCCCCGCCTTCAGGACATCCTTTGAAACAGTCTGTGACTCGAAGGTGTCGGGGAGGATTTCTACTTTAGGGCGTTCTCGGAGAACGATACGAGTGAATGAACTGGATGACATGACGTGAGCTACCAGTGTCAGTATTGGGAGATATCAAAGGATCTTGTGCGAGTGCATCAAAGACCGTCGTGTGTGGCTGCACCCGCATCCTTCCGAGTCGGATATCTGTCGTACCGAAGTAACTTTGCTTAGGCCGCGGGCCGGCTCTTTTCTGACCCGAACTGCTGCCCAGGACCCTCCAACTTTAAATTATAAGCTGTGGAGTCCCCGAGTTTCTTACACGGGCACGTTGCGAGCCACGTTGTGGAAAGCCCTCGCCGAGGAGCGAGACCAGATGCACAGGTACTTTGGAGTAGCAAACTTGCTTGCGTCGCAGTGCTGAGTGTTCGTGTGATCCACCATAGTTGGAAATGGCTAGTCTATTAGACTGTTACAGTGCGCTTGGCGGGGGCGCATGGGCGGGCGTCGCCAGTCCGATTCCGACTTGTTGACACAGGATAATGAAAAGAGTAGTAGGTGGTACGTAGTACTGAGTCAGATTGCTATTTGAAACATGCTGCAGTGCGGAACAACAGAGTGAGAACAGCCGTACAGATGCGATAGATAGAGCCAAAACATGAATAATGTGTGCCTGAATTCCAGGTTGCTGTTTGAGAGGTGTGAGTGAGCAGGTAAATAAGACAGGTCCGTTGAACGGCAGAGAAAGATAGATTAGTCCGAGACAAGTTGCGATCATGACCGACGGATCGGGGCGGGCAGCAGGCCCATCAAACCAAAGACGAGGGCATATAATCCAGAGGCTGCGTTCGGAATCGGTGAATGTCTAATAGTAGAGCACAGTAGAAATTACCTCCGATGGTGCCCTTCAGGTATCCTAGACTGGACCATTTTCCGAGCGTGATGGAAAGTAGTGACCAGCCAGCGACGATGGCGGCGGTGAGAGTCGGAATTACGCGCGAAAGGACGCCAGACTGCCTCCATGAACGGTACTTTGAAAGAGTCTGAGGAAACAACAGGCTGAGTAGCTGTAAGGACTCACATCCGGCTCAACCCCTCGGAACCAGTGCACGAGCAAAACATAGAGGAAGAGGAGGACTACGAGCCCGCCAAGACACGATGCAACGAGTGCAACAATTCTGTTCCCGGTCAATCAGGGCAAGGCTATATGACCAGATGACCTACCTCGACCAGTCACCTGGGCTAGCATTGGGTGTGGAAAGCAAGCCGAAGAGGATGCGATGAGTGTTGAGGAGAAATGTGATGGTGGCACCAGGGATGATAAACTTGAGCTGACGGAGTGTGTGTCTGGAGAGTGCATGCAGACGTGGGCTGGCCATGATCGTGATGAAGGTGTGCGCTAATATGAGGAGTTGGCCTGCTAGTGACCGCGTCCTCAGTCAGCTGAGACCGTAACCGCAAGTCACCGGTATTCGCTTCCGAGTTGACGGCGTATTCTCGGTGTGGGTACCGATTCCAGATAACTCACGGCTTGTCAACCCGTTTGTTCTCTATCTGATACCAGTTTCAAGGATATCTCTGCAGTGAGAGTCGGATGGGAGGCGATGATGACTGCCATATCGAGGTGGGAGAGGCGGCCAGTTGTTCCATCCTTGCCATCAGGACGACAGCACATTTAATTAGTCAATGGCTCGGGGAAAACCAGCTAAAACACTCGTGATCAAGGTTCCTCGACATGGTGCTCAGCGTATAGGTCTCAAGTTCAGCCTGTCGGTCGAAAATCTCGTCCGGAAAGAATACGCTCCCAAGTCTGCGAAGCAACGACCACGCGTACGCTACCAACATAACAATGATCCACCAGCAGGCGCTCTGGCACAATCAATCGTCGGTTCATCTCCAAAATGTGCAAGGCATGGTACTAATTGGTGTGAATTTCAATTGCAGGATGCTGCCTCAGAATGGAATTCGCTGTTGACCAGTGCTCGTGCGCAAAGGGGGCCCCAGTGGGACGTGGGGACACAGCAGTCAGTGGAACCATTGCAGTTCCGCCATATAAAAGTGTCTGATATTTGGTAGATTCCAAGTTGACTTTGGGTCAGCTCTCTACTACGACCCTACCCCGCTCCTCGAAGTGTTGAAACAGCAACGTCCTCAAGAGGAGGATCACATCCAAACTCCCGTGCGTCCGGGTTCAATGCAGCCCCCGGACTTCCGCCACGAGTCCCCTCGCATCGCTCGAAATCCTTCTGCTTCTGCAATTCAACCCAACTATGCCTACGGGTCTCCCCGTCACCCACAACATCAACCACCAACATTCAATGCAATTCCTCCGGGCCATTTCTATGGCGATCCTCGTACAACTGGTGGAATGGGTAGTATGTCTCCAGACATTCGGAGGCGCACCGGGAGAGTTGGACCAGATGAGGGTTTCATCACACTTCATGGCCCGTAAACGAGTACCACAGATACCATGTATGTTTTACATATGCAGTAGCTACAGAGTCGGACTGCTTTCCATAATTAAATCATTTGGAAATCCGTGCCGTTGGCCTTCGTTTCCTCGGGCGCTGGGTCTCCTCGCCATCTGTCATACGCGATCGCATGCGTTTTCTCAGAATCGCGGGAAGAGCAACGCTCTGCGGTGACCGTTCTTCTCCACTTTCCTGGGCTTCTTCCTCCCGTGTCCCTCCTTCAGGTTCATCGGGTTCCCCGGGTTCTCCTGAACCTTCATTCTCAATTACCCCCTCAACCCCGGTGCTTTCCCGGCTTTCTCGTTCACTAGGAGGTATCCTGGCCTCCTCTGCCGCCAAAGCAAGCTCCGCCTCCGTTGGTGGACGGCACTTGGCTCCGCGAGGTTCCTTCGCAGCGTCTGCCGGTGGCATATTTAAAGGCCGATGACCTGGACAATCAGGCGTACAACAAGGGTGCTTCTGCGTCGAAAGAGCGTGGCGGGGTAGAGATGATGTATGCCCTTTCCTGCGGGGCCACAGAAAAGATTGAGAATCATTTCGACACGGAACCGGGTTGCACGTATGAATGCAGACTTCAAAGTCAGTAGTATTGAAACCTAAAGCATCGTTGCTTTTCTGTGGCACAGAGCCCACAGGAATGGATTGGCTTGTGAGAGCTTGTTGTGAAGAAGAAGCCACCTAGCTTTCCGTGTGGGTAATCGACAAAAGTGCGTAGGGAAACGTTGACCACCCACGGGTTGTTGTTCGTCCTGGTGCCCATTATTTTCCGCAGATGGTGTTCTGATGGACTTGTTCGCCTCTATGAGACGGGTATATCGAGTAATTAGACGGGCAAAGTAATACTTACACGATATGGGGTTTTCGACACGACCAGGTCGCTACTTTTGTTGGTGTTTGTATCTGCATGCGGCTACAGGGTGTGAGACAAGATCCTTCAATCCACAGATGGGACGACTATTACCGTCGGAGACTGCGTTGAGCCTGAAGGTCCTGGCGTGGCTTGGTTTTGCTGAGAGTCAAAAGCAGCAAGCTGTTCGGGTGATAGTTGACCTCGGAGGAGTTTAATCATGGCCTCAAGATCGTGATTTCGTTTTGCGGACTCTTGGCAAGCGGTCTGTTGGCGCTCCGCCGCTACCTAGCAAACAAGATAAGCGTATCGCAGCATGTCTCGGAAAATATGAAAACGAACTGCTGCTGCCTTAACCTGTGCGCTGAGTGCATCTTCCCGTAATTGAAGTTCTGATGCCCGGGTTCGTGCTATTTGCGCATCGCGTTTCCACTCACTTCCATATTTTTTCCACTCTTGCAGCAGCTGCTTAAAGCGGCTTATTTCCTGATTTGCGAGGTCAAGTTTCTCGAGCCCAGTCTTGGAGGAGTTACGCAACTCCACCACTTCGGCAGCGAGAGCACGACACCTCTCGTGAAGATCCTCTGACGATCCCTGATCTCTAGGCTCCGAGTCCGCTTCAACCATGCCGACCTCTCCCTCGGAGTTGCTGGCAACCCAATCCGAAGGATGACTGTCCAGCCGTGCGCGAAATTTCACAAAGGATGCCATGAGGGCATCACAATCCACCCCCAACGTCTTTCGTTCGTCAGCCCATCTTGCGGAGGCCTGTGTGAACTGGTGCCGCAGGTCAGCAATTGTGTGCTCGAGCTCGAGGTTCTTCTGTAGGAGCTGGTCGAGATGGGGTCTTGGTAGCATGGTCTGGTAGTGCGAGAAAGGATAATAGGTGCTAAAATGGTTAGAATATGCTGGATTCCCTCCGAGTCTACGCCTCTCCTCGAGGCGTAATGGACGGGAGCCTCATTATTACATAATCAAGTTCCTCGTGCTGCAGCGACAAGGTTGATGGGGATCGTCTGGTCGAGTATTGACCGGAACCCGTCAGAGGCGCGTTTACCTTGCAGACAAGATACTGATACGTTCCAGGTGATATAGCACGCCTTTATTCCCTCCTCTCTGCCGTGATCCTTTGTCTTTTCGCAAGATGATCACGCGTTCACCGGTCAAACCAACCAAGCCATTCTCGGGGGTTCCTCAGGCGAGACGCGCCCCGACGCCGCTGCGTTCAACTCCCGTCGCAACGGCGACGACGTCGATCCTTACTTCCTCAACCGCCACCGGCTCGACCACCACTCCTCACGAAACCATGGTCGCGTCGCAACTTGCGCACATCAATGACCTCGTCCAGAAGAATCGTTCCCTCGAGCAGACGATCAAAAAGCTCGATGAGGATCTCTCCAAGTCGGCCGTTGATATCATTGCGCTCAACACCGAACGCAAGTCCTGGGAGGGGGACCGCAAGACATGGATGGGTGAACGTCAGAAGTGGATGGACGAGCGGAAGGCTTGGGCTGAGGGATGTGACACGATGCAGGCGTGCCATCGAATACAACAGTACCGCGTCGCGTGTGCTTTGCACGATGAGCGTGTTTCTGTGCTCAAAATGCAGGAGGCGGCGAGAAAGGAGCAACTCAAAAGGTTACAAAGGGATTACAAGATTACAATGTTCCAGGCGCGGGAGGCTGAGCTCGAGGCACAGATCGATCACGTTGAGGAGCTCCGAGACGAAGCGACGGAAGTGAGAACTTACTACGAGAAGTCCGCACAAGAGCTAAAAGCGCGGTCTGCAGCCCTTGCTGACGAGGTAAAATCAAAAACGGCTGAAATACAGGCTGCGCACAGACGGTGTGAACAAGTCGAGGTACGCTCATCACCAGACTATTCTTCCGAATGTCGTCACGAGGTTCCCGCCACATCCCTAGGACGATCTCCGACGCCTTCGAGAAGCTCATGCAGATGCAACGGCAACATCCACCGCGACGTCCTCCAAGCTTACTCGTCTCACCACAGAACGAGATGCTCTGGAGGCTCAAGTTACCTCTCTCAAGCGTTCTCTCGAGCTTGTTCAGGACGAAACTACGCAACTTCGCACGCAACTCTCTAACTGGCAAAACCTAAAGAAGGGGGAGGATGCTGACGCTAATGAAGTAAGGAAGAAGAAAGCTGAACTTGAGAAGGAACTCGGGGAGGCGAAGAGACGTATCAGCGAGTTCGAGACGCGTGCTGGAGCAACAGAGGCGCTCGAAGCCAAGCTTCAGAAGCAGACGGACCGAGTTGAGAAGCTCAAGGAAGTTCTTGCGGAATGGAAGGTGAGACACTGTGTTTGAAGCTCGCCGAGCTCCTCAGAGTAATCATCTCGCAGGTGGACGCTCAAGAGCAAAGAGCAGCCCGAGAGACAGCGGAGACCCAGGTGACCGATGCACAGGTGCAGATCACTACCTTGGAGCAGAAAATCATCGAACTTCAAGCGCAGTTGTTGGCTACCGCCATGCGCAAGGTAAGTTTCTGTGTTTGTTTATTTTACCTCCATTTCTTCGCCAATATATATTCAATAATCATCAGCCACCGAGTAAGAAAGCACCACCCCCATCCAAACCAGCACAGTCAGACGAGGAGGTGGAGGCTGCACTTTGTTCGCCTTCTACGTCTACCCTGCCAATTAAAGTCAAAGACAAGTCTAGCAAACCGGCGTCCAGATCTAAACCCTCCTCCAGCAGACCCGCCGACGCTCCTGCTAAACCACGGCCAAAGCCGCGCCCGGTTAAACAACCTGATCCTATTCCTGAACTTCAGGATAGTGATATCGAGATTATCGGCTTTCATCCCGCTCCGTCGGCTGCTCCTGAGCGAAACACCAAAGCGAAAGGCAAACAAAAGGCAGCGGACGACGATAGCGGCGGAAGCGATATCGAAATGGGAGAGGCACAGAAGCACAAGAAGAAAAAGAAAACAAAGGATATAGAAAAAGATGCAGAAACGAGGGAGCCGACAAAGGCTAAGGTCGCTAAACCGAAGAAAACATCTCCGAGTGACGACGCCGACGAAGCGCAATCGAAGATCAAGGCGAACTCTAAGAAACGTACTGCGCCAGATCTCCCTAAAAAACCCAAGATTAAGTCATCGCAACCCAAGGATGATTCAGAAGAGCCTGCGGCGGAGGCGGATGCAGTGCCAAAGAAGAAAAAGCGGAAGATAAATCTATTTGGTGGTTCTCAACCCACAACATTCGACTGGAATGTAATGGCACAGGTATACTTACTCTCGCTCACCATGGAATGCTACTAACGCGGGCACCATACTAGACGGAAGAAGGGTTGGGTATACCAACACAACTTTCACCCATGAAGGAGACAGGTGTTATTCCCCGGCGATTAGGAAGAGCGAGTAAGGGATAGATATTACGGATGTCCAGGTTATAGATTTAGCATGATATATTTGTATGACCTATGCAGTACATGTGGACGTGTTGCCAAATCATGAAACCCTTCTCAACGTGAATATTCGTGATCAGAGCGATTATATTGGCCTTTCTTCTATAGGCCAACCTACGTAGTGTCACGGTTCTCGTGTGCTATCGATATGCGGAACGCATACCTAACAGCAGAGGCGTGCGGGGCGGCCAGGTAAACGGTTCGGATAAAAGAAGGAAAACCAGCTGGAGCATCTTCAAGTACCAAGCGGAGTTTGAAATCTCCCTCAAGTACCCACACTCATTCCATAAAGACTTCACACTTCGAACACGAACGAACATGAGCACAACCAATGTATCGTGGTTTGAACGCCTACGGCTTAGCTTCGTCAGTCCTGCATTACCTCAAATGCGATTGGGCCCGGACAAGAGTTCCCAAAATCCAGTGATGGTCAGTTTGGCGCTTCGAGAGTCATTAGCGTCAGCGCGTAATAGGAGATCAGATCCAGTTCTTCATATGGGACGCCCACCATCCCTACATGAGTTGGTGGAAACATTTCGAAAGCGAGCTGCCCCGTCTCGCACAGCTCGGGTTCACACAAGTCTGGCTACCCCCGCCAAGCAAAGCAATGGGTGGCAAGGTCATGATTTCTTTGCGCTAGACATGCCCAACGTTCCTGACAGTGTAACAGCAATCCACAGGATATGACGCTTATGACCTGGTATGTTTGGCTTTAACGCATACTTGCGTCCTGCTTCATTCATCTGATTCACTGCACCCTAGTGGGACATAGGAGAGTTCGACCAGAGAGGGACCATTCCAACCAGGTGGGGCACCCGGGAGGAGCTTCTTGAAGCCTGCTCTTTAGCGCGTCGAAACAACGTTGGCGTCATAATAGATGCTGTACTCAATGTGGTTCTTCCAGGCTTTTTTGTTGATTATGCTCTTACCTCTGAGTACACCAGCATAAACTTGGTGCCGATAGGCCAGAAACGTTTTCCGCCGTGCGCGTGGATCCAGAGAACCGGTTGCGTGCTCTGGAACCGGAGCGTGAAATTAGAGTACGTGGATGTTCTCCCTTGCGAGTGTTTTGCTCTAGCTCTCGTAGGGCTGGACAGCCTTCGACTTCCCCGGACGACAAGGCAAGGTGAACATGAAAAATTCCTTGACTCGAAATATGCTAACATTCTTATGACAGTATAGTAGGATGAGGTGGAACCATCAACACTTTTCAGGTCAGTTTCACGACGAAAGCCCCGCTTTGACTCCCTTAGCCCTAGCAGGACTAGATTGGGATGATCTTACTCAAACCAATGGAATTTATCGCATAACGAGCCAGAATCATAGAGGTTGGTCGACACGGGTCGACGCTGAGCTAGGGAACTATGATTATCTCCTCGGAATTGATGTTCGTATGTGACTTGGATCCGAGTGGCCATCTAATAACGGTTCGCGCGAATACCTTCCAGATCAATCATCGGCATCCTGCGGTGCGTGATGACCTATATGCGTGGGGTTCGTGGATCCTCGATGTGTGTAGTTGCAATTGGCAACCTTCTCGTGTCTATTTCTATTCTGATGCCGCATACTAGGAAACGGGCGGGAGTGGATTTAGGTTGGATGCCATCAAACACATGGACCGAAGCTTCCTTCTCGAGTTTGTGAGAGTCGAACGCAAGTCTGGTGGTTCCCCATCCTCATGGGCCGGTTTACTCTAGATTCAAAGGACTCGTAGTATGCGAAACAGGGAGAGGATGTTTGTCGTGGCAGAATATTGGACCGCAAAGTCAGCATTGTTTCCTTCTGCCTCCGATCCGATTACGAATAGTGGAATACAGCGTGGAGAAGATACTGCCTTACATCCGAGCATGTCAAGGACAGGTACAGCATTTGTCGAGCTTACCTCACCGGTAGGGCTAAAAATGCGACGACAGACAGCGTTCTTTGATGTGCCACTTCACGAGAACTTTCACCAAGCCAGCAAGTCAGGCTCATCATATGACCTCCGACGGATCCTCGACAATTCCCTTGTCGCGATTAGGCCAGGGGATGCTGTTACGTTTGTGGACAATCACGAGTGAGTGACGGTCCTCCTGACCTCTATGGTTGCGCCAATGCTAACTGACCGGTAGCACTGTGAGCAGTAACGCAACTTTGTAGTCTCACGCATCCACTGAAGGGGTAATTCAGCAAATCGGTCAAACCTTGGAGAGCTGGGTTTGTCCTTTGACGCTTCTGAACGTCCCCGATCGATCAATTGACATTTTTAGGTGGACACAAACTTCAAAGCTCAGGCATACGCCCTCATCCTGTTACGTTGCGACGGATTTCCGTGAGCACGTCGAAACGTCAGATGTTCCATTGACTTCTCACGTGGACGTTTCCCCCTTCAGCTGTGTCTTTTACGGAGACCTGTACCCTAATCCAGACTGTTTCGACCAAGCCACCTCGGACAAGATTACACAATTGCTTACCGTCCGGAAAATGTTTGCATATGGACCGTCAAAAGACTACTTTCTTCATCAGAACTGCATCGGATTCGTTCGGATGGGCGATTCTGAACATCCGGGATGTGTCGTGGTAATGAGCAAC
Organism: Boletus subdepauperatus; assembly: GCA_038092595.1. Classification (NCBI taxonomy): domain Eukaryota; kingdom Fungi; phylum Basidiomycota; class Agaricomycetes; order Boletales; family Boletaceae; genus Boletus; species Boletus subdepauperatus. The sequence goes on from JBBPQQ010000291.1 coordinate 13,268, forward strand.
GAATCGCCTGCTACTGGGTGCGTTTTGACCACGTTCATGTGGGGGTGGTGCTCACTGATGGGATTGACCCAGAATGGAGAATGAGACTTCACCGATAGTTCGAATGAACGTGGGCCCGGTCCGTCTCGTCCAATCGTGCGACTGCGTCCAGAGTCTAACTTGTTCGTACATTATAGGATGGTAAAGGTGTCGTGTTTCGCGGCTTCTTCAATTCGTCACGTCGTGTCGTGGTGGATAGCAAAGGGTGGGGAGATTTCTACTGCCCGCTCAATGAAGTCGAGGTGTGGATCAGGGTTGCAGCCGTGCCCAGAGTTAGTGGGTGGTGGTAAGTGTGTAGATGGATACGTGTCACGCTTCGAAATGCAAGTCGAAAAGAACTTTTGGTCTGTCTACAACGACACTGCGAGTCGAGACATGTCCGGCTGTCTTTCGTGGAGTTCGAAATATTCCTTCCAAAAGGTGGTTCATGCCCTGGACGATCGCGAGCATGCACATGCTCCGCCTGCGTGATTTGCAAAATGACAACCCTAGTAACCGGATGGATGTCATTGGATGATGGCCCGCTGTACGATGCCAACAAGAGTGGCGGTGGTGGACAGACAGCTCAGGGTCAACTGGTTCGAAAGCGAGTGAGGCTGGCTATTCCGGGTGTGTTCACAGATCGGAGACATTCCTGCACGCCACAGTGCGGTGGCCAAAACACCGGATCGTTCGCCAGTAACCATTTGAGTTCTTCATTTTTCGAGGTCAAGTGATACGAGGTCGAGAGAAGCCGAATAGAGCAGTTTGAACCCACAGTCAGCGCTAATCATCACCACAGAATGTCACTGCTTTCGACCGCACAAGCACCGATCATTTGATCGACTGCCATTACGTCATAAAATGACCAACCGATAAGAACATTGGCAGACAAATTTGGCTTTCGGATCGTAAGAATCGTTGCGTACTACAATGACAACAAACATCTAGAATCCGAAAAAAAAAATCATTAGAGAACCAAAAAGCGTCAGAAAAAAGGTTCAACCACTAAATACTACCTAAGCCGACGTAGAATGCCGTGCAGAGGGTCAACTCTCCCACGACAGCGGTTCGCGTAATGTAAGATGAAGCAAAAACGAAAATCCAGCAAGTGTATATTTACAAAATTAAGCACAGGTATCAGCCTTTTTCGGGGGTACTGGGAAGTTCCCTGCGGGGCATTAGAGGAAGAGAGCAGCAACGGCGACACCAACGATACCAGCGGCGCCAAATTGTGCAGCGTTGGCAGAGGCGCCGCCAGTGGTGGATGTGGAC